>VKON01000273.1:90370-110051 GCA_009741485.1 Malurus cyaneus samueli | reverse complement strand
GGATGAGGCAGGATGCTAGAGAAGACAAGGTTATTTGATATAGAGCAGGAGAGATTGTTTTTTCATCTGCTGTCAAAGGTGAAAATAAAAAAAAAAGGAAGGGTTCTATTTTAGTTCACCTTTATATGAACAAACATTAAAAGGTCATGAGATCTGTTTATAAAACAGGACCCATAAATTAAACTGTAACAAACAATATGCATTTCTAAAAATAAATAATCTAAAAAATAGATGAAAATTCTTTATAAACTGTTTAGTTACAATAAAGGAATTTCTGCCATTTACCTTTACTTTGTAGGTGCGTTAGGAAACCTTGATTTAAGGGGGAAAGAGCAGAATAGCAATTCAAGCTTCATTTGCAAGGCTTCTTGCTTGACACATCAGGCAACACATTAAATTCCTAGTTACACCCATAATAAGTAAAATCAAACCTTAGCCAAATTAAGTAAAATTAGCATAATTTCATTATCTTACAGAATTTTGTGGAAGGCATTCCCTGATGCCTTAAACATTTGATCTTATCCATAGTTACAAACAAGGTAGTAGTCTCACACATTTCCATGTAATTCTGATTTTCATTAGATCATTAAGGAAGTACAATGTTCCATCACACTAATGTTTTCTTCAGTGTCAATCTATTGTTATTTGGGACTTGGATACAGAATTCCAGCACAGACTTGAGCAGAAGGCTCCAAAGATAAAAAATAATTCTACACAGAAATAGATATTTCTTTCACGTTTATATGTAATATTATGTAATATATAATTATATAAATAAAAGTAAAAAGAGAGAAATAGTATGATACTTGAAAGACTTATTGTTTACATATTCCACCCACCCCCTATATATGCACACATACATGTATGCATAAATTGGAGAGCTATTGTCTGTGAATGCAAATTTTTGGGAAAACAGAAAAAAATGTATTACAGATGCCACCACCAAACCTGGAAAAAAAATTAGTACAAATTATGAGATTTTCTGGAACACAGACAAGATGCTGGTCTTATTCCAGACTCTTTTTCAAACTTTTTCAAACTCTTTCTGCATTTGATCTTTATTGCGTTTTCTGTTTAGAAATCCAGTGGCATATATCTTAACCTTGGCTGCCCCAGTAGCTTTTCGAGGACTGGCTCATTAAGGACAGTATGAATATGCCTGCTCTCACACAGCAGATATTGAATGCTTCTCTATACCAGTAAATCTTTCTGTGCACTAGCATGTTAACATGACTGAACACTCAGAGCAGATCTGGCGTATTAAAAGAAGTCTTCAAACACCATGCAGGAACAATAGTAATAGCCTTTGCATTAGACTTTGAGAAAATAAAATTCTTTTCCAGATCACACGTAACCCTCAGAAAGTCAGGAGCAAAATTTAATGAAGCCATTTGAAAAGGCAACAGTACCTTTAAGTAATGTGGGAATCAAGTAGATACCACATGGTAGCCCTGAGAAACATTGTTGATTCTCCTTAGAAGTAAGCTAATCTGAAAGAAAACATCCCAGAAATCCCTACAAACCTGAAAAAAAAAATTGCAAGCATACAGCAACCAAGAACTCTTGAGGCAGGGAAAAGTGTCTTTGCAGTGGATTTCAGTCTTTTAAAAGAAAAAAAAAAAAAGATGAAAAGGTTATAACAAGGAATATTGTCTTAATTTTCCTTAGAAGTTGCAAAGATTGGCTTTAGATATAGAATTACTTTAATACCTCACAGTCTCTAGCATCTCTGTGCCCTCTACTATTTTTCAAACTTTATCTACATGCTAAAGAAGATGTCTATCTCCAGAATACACCAGTGCTGAAAACACAAGAGACTGCCAGAAGCAGAAATATTTCAAGGAACTGTGTGAACATAGAAAAAGTATTCTCCCCATTATAAAACAGGCTAGCACTTTATTGGGTTTAGATGAGACATTTAAGCTGGGTTTCAAGAACTATGGGGCCTGGATGCTCAGTTAGGCAGGGCTGTCAAGCCTTTCAGCTTTACAGTCAGGACTTATAAGCCTATAAAGATTGGCCAGGGGAAAGAGTAATGTCTCTGTCATAAGGGACTATTCACACTCTGGGTTTTTTTTTGTGTGCACAATATTGCATTGGAAAACTTGCTTGGCAGACACTAAGGCCAGCAAAATAGGTAACATTAAGGCCACATCAATTTATATTTTCAGTGCAGTGCACCATGTGTCTGGCAATTATTAATATTCATTCCACAGCTAAACTTGCAACGTTTGGATATCAACCCATTATAATCCCACTGTCTTCAGCACAACTACATCATTCAAACTGATTAATCATGCTATGTACATACGAACAGGATGCCCACTTCGTAGACTCAATATAAACACTTTTCCAGTGAAAACTCATGCCCTGATATCCATCCATAGGATAATTCAGACACGTGGCAGAATCAGGTTCTTTGATTAAGAGTAAAATAGCATTCATTAGCATTATTATTAATGTGCTGTATTACATCACGTGACATCCACACACTTGGTCTAAGCTGGTAATATAGACCAACTAAAGGAAATTTCCCCGGTGAGGGTAGGATGAAACAGAAGAAATTGCCTCACACATCATATGGGTTCTGGAGACTGGTTGATATATTACTAACAAAAAAGAAAACCAATATAAATCATTGCACAGTATTCTGTAAACTGCAATTCTTTTCCTGCTGCCATCTACAATGTATTTTAGAAGACCAAATTCTAAACCTTTAAAATTATAGACCAGTCATAAAGTATAGGTATTTATTCACATCTTTACTGATGCATTTTATTTTAATTTTATTCAGTAACTCTTTTAGACAGTATCTCATTTTTCTTTCAGGTCACAGAAAGAATAATAAAGATGTCACAGAAAAAGATAATTTTTCTATAATTTCTTGAAAGAAATTCAAATAAAAACTTGCAAATTTTTGCAAGCATATGGCAATAATGAGATGGAATTTTAACTAATCGTAGCCATCTTATTTCCTTTGAAATTGTGATCTCTGAAGGAATCTAGTGGTTGGTGTAGGGAATCAGCAGAGCAAACATTTTTTTGAAATTATAGAGAAAATGTGACTATTTTGGTTTTAAAAAATACATTTAAAAAAAAGGTTGCATTGTCAAGGTAGATAATATGTGAATTGAGTTGTACTCTATTTGCTTCCAATTAACACTTCTCTTCTACAATCCTTCTTTACATTATGAAGTACTTCTAAACTCTTGACTTTTTAACCCTTGTGATGTGAATGTGTTTACACCAACCTGGTAACCTGGGTTCCCTCCAGGCTCCGTTTTAGGACCCTTTGTCTTCAACAATTTCATAAATGACTTAGGCACAGGACCCAAAGGGAGACTAAGTTTGCTGATGACACTAATTTAGAAGGAGCTACTGAGTCCCTTGAAGGCAGAGAGATCTAGACAATTTAGAGGCATGGGTAATCACCCACTCTAGAATCACAGAATAATTAAGGTTGGAAAATATCTCCAAGGTCATTGAGTCCAACCTTTGATCAATCAACACCCTGTCAGATAAACGTGGCACTAAATGCCATGTTCAGTCATTTCATTAACTCTTCCAAAACGGTGACTCCATCACCTCTCTGGACTGTCCATTCCTGTGCTTCACAACCCCTTCAGTGAAGAAATTCTTAATGTCCAACCTGAATAACCAAATGAAGTTTAAAAAGGGCAAGTGCCAGATTCTGCCCCTGGCAAAAGGCAACCCTGGACAGAATGGAGAATGAGATGCTGGAGAAAAGCATTGCAGGAAGGGACCCGGGGGTCCTGCTCAATGCAAGTTGAATCTGAGCCATTGTGCCCTGGCAGCCACGAGGGCCAAGCGTGTCCTGGGGGCATCAGGCACAGCATCACCAGCCGGGCACGGGAGGGATTGTCCCGCTCTGCTCTGACCTGGGGCGGCCTCACCTCCAGGGCTGGGGACAGTTTTGGGTGTCACAATACAAAAAAACATTAAATATTAGAGAGCATCCAAAGAAGGGCAACAAAGATATTGAAAGGCCTTGAGGGGAAGCCTCCCAAGGAGTGGATGAGGTCACCTGGTCTGTTCAGCCTGGAGGAGACTGAGGAGAGACCTCATTGCATTCACAGCTTCCCTGTGAGGGGAGGAGCAGAGGCAGGCACCGATCTCTCCTGTGTGGTGACAGTGACAGGACATGAGTGAATGGCCCGAAACTCTGTCAAGGAAGGTGTAGGCTGAATACCAGGAAAAGGTTTTTCACCCAGAGGGTGGCTGTGCACTAGAATGACTGCCCAGAGAAGTGATCACAGCACACTGAGAGAGTTCAAGAACTTGGACAACGCTCTCAGGCACATGGTGTGATTTTTCGGGTTGCTCTGTGAAGGGCCAAGGCTATGATCTTTGCTGGTCCCTTCCAACTCAGGATATTATGTGACATGGCATACAATGTATTGCAATTTTTTTATTTTTTTTTTTTTTACTAAGAGATTACATATAAGGAACTCCTAGAAACATATAAACCTGGAATAAGACATGATGAGAGAGCAGTTCTGACACAGATATGGGAGAGAAAGGAAAGAGAGGAAAGGAAGAGAATGCACAGAAAATGCTTGTGGATATTAAAAGCAACTATGAAAAAATAGTAATTGTTGTTTTCAAGGGATAAAGCCCATGTTGTTTTTATCTTTATCTAATAAATATGTATATTGGTAAATACATCGTTCTTATCTAAAAATCTTATACTTGCTCTTCAGTTCTTGAAACACAGCTCCAACTCCATACTGGTTAACACCAAAAATTGTCTCCAAAACGGTACTCCATGGTCTTTTTGGGTCATTAACACAATTATGCTGATACTATCAGTGGGCTTGGATAGCTCTCCTTCCAGCACACAGACAATTGTCTCATCTATCTTTTTGGAAGTGAGATGAAATCCATTTAACTTGCTGAACATTCTTTTCTAAACCAAAAAAAGAAAACTTAATCACAGACCTTAGGAGACTGTCATTCACAGGCAAGGACAACACAACCTACAGTTTGAACCTCCCTTCTGCTTAATATTTGAGCAAAATATTTCTCTTTGAGAAATGCAAACATCACAAGGCACATTTGTCTTTCACTGGCAGTGTTTATCCTTGAATGGGATTTATCTAATCTATTTTGATCAAAAGATAGCACCATGTCCTCATCCAGAATCAATCTAAACACGAGCCACAGTGCACAGACAGAGAGTTACATCCTTAAAACTTCTTTCATGGAGAAATAGCATTTTAGTCAATAAGAATTTGGGACATAACCTGCGATTTTCAGAAACTCTGTGTCCTGTCCCATAGTGAGTGATACACCATGACATGATAATGTCCAAGCAGAACTAGATATTCTTCACATTGACTGACTTTCTGCTTCCATGAGCCCTATTATCATGCACATCAAGACAAGGTATTCCTCAAGAAGCTTGGTTTCCCAATTCACCTTTTCTAGTAATAATCTTTACAAAGAATTAGGGCAATGTTTTGTAATATATGTCTGAAAATTCAGCTTGTCTTTCTTTAGGTTGCTGTGTAAACAATGGAAACAAATAGAGCATGTTCTCAACTCATGTCTGGTGTTTCCCTTGTCCTCTGTGATTTACAATACATTAACATCTGCAGTGCAAGACATGATAAGCAGGCAGATTTGAGTAAAATATACCTGATAATAATGTCATTTTGAAAACTTGTTTGTTTGACACGTAAGTTTATAGACCCAAATCATGTCTAGAAGGGGGATAGCCCCTGTGACAGCACAGATCAGTTCAAGGCACGGCACATTTCTCTCACACATGGGCCCTAAATACAAATGTTTTATATCCATTTAAAGGGACATTTCACGTGCAGTCTATAATGCTGACATTTGGTTTCCAGAAACATGTTGTAATCTATCTCTTATTGTTTTACATGTCTTTTTCACACATTGAGACACATTTCTATCTTTTTTTAACAGGAGCTGGAACTGGGAAATTCACATAATTTCCTCCACAAGTCTTGGAATATCTAGTGTTGTTCATAGTACCCCAGTTCCAGAAGTCAGTAGAAATAATCTAAAATGATACCTTAAGTCCTTAGAGACTAGGTGAAAGTTTGGAAATGTGACTTCTGATTTAAAATAAAGAATGCTAATAAAAAGCATTCAAAACTCATCTTTTTCCTTGATCTTTTTTTGAACTTCAATTATTTTGTTTGTCCTGATCAATATTTTTTGAAGCTTTAGAACTGGCAAACATATATTACCTTACAGCACCACAAATATTTGGATATGGGCTTCATATCATTCTCCATCACAATTTCAGCACATATCCTACCTTTTATGTAAACAAAATGTGAGCCTTACACTGAAAATAATAACTTCTTGTTGTTATTAAGTTTTGTTTCAGAAAAGTTCCAAGAGTTATTTCACCACATATTGTGACCATAAGATTATCAGACCAGAGTAGAAATTGTGTGAATTAATTCATTGCAATCATAATGATTCAATGCAGAGAGTAGTTAGGGGGACTGTCAGATCACTTCCTGATATTTTGGGCCATAACCTGCTCAATGCTACTTGTTCCTAGCATCTATGATTAAGGCAGTATCCTGAAAGCTGAAGGGGTCTAATTAAAGTATATTGTATCCTAGCAATCTTTGGTGGCATGTATTCCCCTAAGGTTACTGCAAATTGCTGCACTAATTTTATTGGAACCCTCAAGGCTGTCCAACCGAACAAGCAATTTCCTCTCTCAGTTGCAGAAATAAACAGCTCCTTTGCATGTTAAAAGTGAAAGGCATTAAATCCTACCCCTCAGAAGAACCATAACAGAAGAAGCAAAAGAAATGTTCGTGTGCTGCAAAGCACTGGAATTTGGCAGCTACTTCATGCACCAAGGCAGGGTAAAAGCTGGAGCTTGTGTTACTGGCAGGGGTGGCCAATTTCTCCCAGAGCCTTTAGTAGGGATGGTTACACATTCCTCTACAGTCTGATATCTCAGGATATACCCTTGGTGCATACCCACTGCACTAGGTTGCTGCAAATAAAAGGGAATATGGGATAGATAAACATTGCACATCAACACTTTTGTTTGCTCAGCAAAGTTACACAGAATTCAGTAGCACCAAACTGAGACACAACTTCAAAATGGAAAATACATACATGGTACTAAAAGAAGTGAAATGGAAGAAATGAAAACGAAATTTATTACTCCACCAATAATGCATAAAACATTCGTCTTGTGATGTGCCATAAAATCACTCCCTCCACATATTTCACATTTATAAATAAATCAAACACTGAACAAGTGAATTACAAACATAATTGAAATAATGCATTTACTGTACTAATGGCTTTTGAGCTCAAGAAATTGAATTACTTTCCTATACACTGAAGAACAGAAGTTTGATAACCAGGAGTGAGCACCTCAGTTCTAAGCTTCTGTTACATTTCTGGCTTACCAGGTAATGAAAGCATTTAATTTTGAGTCATCATTGTAGATTTTATACATAAATCCTCATGCTTTCTTCTTTCAGACATGCAACTAGAGTCTCAAAGAACTAAATAAGGAAGATGTTGATTTTTATGGTTGCAAACAGTGAAGGTCAGAATTACAAATGCCACAGACATCAAACTCTCCAATCTTTCCTTTTTACAAGCTGTTTCATTTGACAGAAAGAGAACATGAGTTATGTAACAAAAGAGAATATTCATGGTCTAAACCCACAAACACTGTGGTCCAAAATCAAATTGAAAGAAAATTTAAGATTGAGGGGGTTTGTATTTATCTTGAATTTTCTAAATTTAGAAATTTAGGGGGTATTTGATCACATATGCTTTGTGCCTTTAATTGCAGAAACATGCAAGCAAACTTAGAACTGAACATATTATGATAGGTATAAAACCACTGTTTAATCTCCTGCCACTGGACTGGCACCAGAGCTCATTATTCTCAGACACTGGCAGAAGATTATTGAAACTGAGGTCCTTACTGTCCATCAATGACAATGAAAAGAACATTTAATCTTAAACTATTATCAATATTGGTACATCAATGTTAGCTGCAGTATTGTAGCATCTCAGATAGAGAAAAAAGGTTTATACTGTCTAATCTGTCCATCACAACAAATCTGACAGCAAAGCCTAGAAGAAATCTTATTCTTGATGTTAGGTAGTTCTGTATCACAGAAGTTAATGTGAATGAAAACTAAGATAATATTAAACATTTTAAATTTGATGTTGTGCAAAATTACAAATTAAGTAAACTCTTCTACATCAAAGTATCTTACTTGCATCCTTTGCTGATGCTTCCAATGAACACTTAGCTGGAATATAGAAATAATGAAACAGAGAAATGCTTCCCCAAACTCCTTATTTTCCTAGCAGAAAAAAAATATTATCTATTATACTCCCTGGTGGAATGTAATCTTTCACCTTGTATTGTCAACCAATATAAGAAAATGCATATCAACCTGCCATTTTTGTATAGAATTACTGCATTTTTACTTGAAGTACAAAATGCAGTATAAAATGGACTGCTCAGTGCTGGATACAAAGTTGCTTTAAAAAAATGCTGATGGTCAAAAGTGGGTGTAGCAAGGGAAGAACATGTTATATTTTATGGCTTTTATTTCCAAATATCCTACATTATATGACTTATTTTGTAGCCAGAAGTCTAATGTGATTCCTTCAGCTGCTACTCAGCTTCACTCTTGTATAAAGAGTCACTTATTTCCCACAAAAAGGGACTAAAAATCAGAATAACCTCTGAAAATCTGTCTATATGATATCTTCACTATATTACAAGACAGTTTGTTCTTGTAACAAAGAACATGGGTAATTAATCAAATCATAGGGTTGTTTTTTTTTTTATCTCAGAATGTTACATGAGCCTGTGAATTCCATCTGTGTTATCAATTTATAAGATTTGTTTAAACAGAAAACCTCAGTTTAATCAAATTATCTGCCCTCTGCAGTATTGGTTCTGGCATACGGTAACATAATTAGTTTTAATGAATTTTCTATTTCATGGAGGGAGGATGAGGAGTTTGATTTCAAAAATACATTGCATGTTTTATCTCATACTACTAATTGCTATTTAGGAAGGGACTATGATAAGATGACTCATAGATAGGAAGAAACATTGAAAAATTAGGCAACATCAATTAGTACAGTAAAAAGTAAATGTCATGAAAGAAATTAGAATAAAGATCTTACATTTACCTTGTTTCACCAGAAGTTATTATTACAATATGAAGATGGTTTTATTTTGTTAAATCAGAAGAATGTGCATAAATTATACAGGAAGAGGAGATTACATAAAGCTATCACCATGCTAGAATGTCATTTTTAAGCTTTCTAACAAATAAAAGTTTCTGTCACAAAATGATACACTGTGAAATTAATACTCTAGCTATAAGGAATTGAAACAAATCTTCAGAAGCAAATTCACAAGTAATACAAAATTATAAACTGAGTGATGGGATACATATACGAAAGCTGCACCAATATTATTTCTGGGTTTACTAGCCTGTCTGCCTCTGAAGATTTGTCTCTTCAACTCAATTACATTAATGTGAATGAGGCTTTAGAAGAGGAATTGGTATTAAGCTGCCAAAAAAGATTCAAAACAAACAAACAAAACCATTACAGAAATCTAAGTACATGTAGAATAAAAATCCAATCAACAATAAAATATATGTCACCAAAACCCTACTGAGAACACTGCCTCTTCCAAGCATTACATTCAGTTTTTATTACCCTCAAAGGAAAGAAACAAATGATCTTTTCTTCTCATCATGTTAAAGAAGCAGATACTTTGAGCCTGAAAAGGTTACCATGCTCTTTTGATCCTGTGCCGCCTTTATATTCTGTGTTGCAAAGTTTGCGCTGGTTCACTGGATGATTCTGTGACGTGGTAGGTCTGTACTTTAGATCCAAACCAGGCTAACACATCCATCAAATTTCAGTGAGTTCTCTACATGTTAAAGCTGACATATTCTTGCAGGTTTTGGGATGTGCTTTATAAAAATAGGATGGATGTTATCCAGATTAGGGGACTGCCTCCAAACGTCTTCCAATTTTTTCTTCTCCTTATTCAGCTGTTAGATATTAATTACAGAGCTGTCTTAAATGGGGTACAAGTTGGAAGCTTCAAGTGTAAAATAAGCATCAAATTAACACCCCAAAGTCTGGAAAGTGCCTTCAGTGTCTAGAAAAGCTGTGGTGTGAACTTCTCATCTGAGAGGCCGAAAAAGAGACATAACTATTTTGTTGGGTTTTGAGAACATTTTTTTAAGAGAGAGCAAAACCAGGAAAATAGCATCACAATATTTCTCTGAGGCTGGTATCTAATCTACATAGATCACGATATCCTTATTGAAGTTTATGAGATATTTTAAATTCCAGCATGGTCCTCAACCCATGACAATATCAAATCACAGTCAGTGGAGGACAGACTGGACAGACTGGTTTTCTGGACAGACTGGAAAGGAAACAAGTAGCACTGCTTTGCAGCTGAGTTTTGACAGCTCTTTGTTGGCATTCTGATTTAAATGGCTTGTAGCTCTCTGTACAGTGTGTGGAGTTTTTCCCCATGGTTAGTAGATTCAAAAACTTTCTCTCCTTTTCTAAAACTGCAGGCAGAAGAACTGTGAGAATAGTTTTTAAATGTGCAGCTCTCATAGGGTACTTGACCACCTTGCAAACTGACTTAGCTCTACGTAAATAATGGCAAGTCTCACCAAGAGCTCAAATCTTACTTTGAAGTAAGGTTTTGATAAAGCATGTGGTTCCCACTTAATTTTATTTATTGGCTGATGTTTTAAATTTACATATTTTAATTTTTCAGGGGACTATTGGCACAGAATAATATATTAATTATTTTTCATTTGAATGCATTCCTAAGGCCTAATTCCATAGTTAGGAGTAAGATAGAAACAGTGAAAATCAAATAAAAAAGAAAGGACACTCACATTACTACATTAAGGCAATAAGCATAGTATTTCAGTAATAGAAAGAAAGAGCTTATTTCTATTCTTAATGATGCCTAGAACCTCTGGAGAACCTTTATGAAGTCTGGCTCAACAGACAGAGAAACACACATTAAGTCTCCGAGAGAAAACCCTTGTACAAATCATAATTCACTGTGAGCTTTTCAGATAAAGTAATTCATCCATAAAAATTTATAGCAGTTTTAGGAAATGTATTCGTGTGCAGAAACCTCTTGAAATCAAAGTTTCCCGTAGTAAAAGTAAAGTAATACATTCAATTAATGTTCTCTGCATCTAGTCCTTTCCTCTTACCGTTACTCATTTGATGTGATGAATGACACTGCTTTTCCTGAAGGTAATGATGTAGAAGCTTTTCTCCTTGAAGAACAAGAGGTGGTTAGCACATGTTAGTCAAAGCTACATCCGGTCTGTTTAATGTGATTCATGCCAACATTTTATTGTCTTAGTTATTATAGTAGTAAATATGATATCTGCTTTTATTACCCATTTTTCTTAAAAAAAATAGCAATGCCTTTTATGCAGCTCTTGCTCCATATTCTAAACCTAAAATAAGTAAATAAATACATCTATTAAACACACTGCTAAAGTCCTTTAACTCATAGGAATTATATATTATACACTGACTTTCTTCTGTGGGTAAGTCCAAACTAAATTGTACATTTTCCCTCCGAGCCATCTGTGACAATTGCAGCCAGTGGCAGCCAGCTCACAGCAAGAGAATAATCCCACTCAACGCACTACAACAAAACACAAAGTTCTGCTGGGCTTGCCAGAAAGCAGCCAGACAATTTGATTATATTGTTCCAATACCAAAACTAGTTCATTTTTCACTAACTTAGCTGTCTTTGAATTGCTTTGCTCATTGCAGATTTTGCAAGATCTTCACAGAAATCAATGAGCATGCAGAGATGAATAATAATCAGATGTGGTGGAAATTAGTTTGCTGAATAACTGCCTCTTAGGAATTCTTGACTAAACAGGATCAGTTGGCAGGGCATTTAACCTCATTTTTTGAGTTTCCTGTACAAAACAGGGATAATGATAGAGTCACTGTATAGTTTTCTTTCACCAACCACATGCCCAAAGCTGAGCCCATCAGCAACTCCAGTGGTATTTCTGTGATGAGGTATTTAGCTGCATAGAACCTGCAAGAAAGAAAAGGAACACGAGGGAAATAGCTCTGCAGACATGAAGATCAGTGAAAAGGGAGGAGAGGGGGGACTCCAGACGCTAGAGAAGAGATTCCCCTGCAGAGGGTGAGGCAGGACATCCCTCTGAGGCAGGTGAAGGGTCCCACCCTGATGGATGTGCCCAAAAGGAAACTGCAGTCCATGGAGAGCCCACACTGGAGCTGGCTCCTGGCAAGAACTGCAGCCCTTTGAGGGGAATCCATGCAGGAGGAGGTTTTCTGGGCACCCTTCGCATATGGTTTTGGTCTTTTTAAATGTAAATACTTTTTACTTGAAAATGGAACCAGAGAAAACCTTTTCACAAGCCACCAAAACAGGTACCACATGGGGAATTTGCTGTTGCTGAGACTTTATCAACCCAACTCCACTTCATTTTGTTCAGATAGTCCTAGGTAACCTTGAAAACATTTTCATCAAATGCTGATCACAATGAAGAGCACTCTTATTTAGTGGAACAGGTTTCTTACGTTTAAGGTCATCTTTACCTTTATATGTGTAATCTAATGGGTTTATAAATTTGATTAAATAAAGAAACATTTTTATTCTGAATTAATATATTTTCTTAATTTCTTTAAAATTTATCTCAAGATAGTGGTAATAGCATCTAAACTGCCTTTTTTTTCATGTAGCTGAAGAACCCATCTTTACAAATGTTTCCATTTACTTAGTAAAAAAATGGTTGTCAACTGGATTTGAACTCTCCCATATGAACATAACTACCCTTAAAATATAGTAAATAAAATTGAAAACCTTTTTTTTTTCTTCCATTTCAAATTTCAGGGAAGAAAGTCTATTTATGCTATGACTTTCAGACTGAAATCATATATGACAAGGTGTAAGTCACAGTGATTTATTTTAATGTCTTTTATATAAAGTTAAACTTCAGGATATTGGTTTTTTTGGTTGTTTTTTTTTTCTACCTAAAATTTCTCAAAGAAAAATAAGGTTCAAATACTACTAGCAAAAATACTCAGGCAAGCCAAGAAATCAGCTAGGAGTTGTCATTACCAAAAACAAATACAAAACAAGTATCTGAGTTCTGTTTGCTTTTTAAGAAAAAGAAATCTCATCACTTTTTTAAAATTTGAATCTGAATTTGGTTGAAATTATTGACTACAATGCAACTATATTACAAATTTGAAGGCAGAATTTAGCACTGAGATGCTTGTCAGGTGAACAAAATGCAGAGAAATCTCTGAAATTTCTGAAATTTCATTCAAGCAGAGATACAGGAGTCTGTTCATACATCTCTTATACTTTACTGCCTTTTGCATTTGTATATCTAGAATGTCACTCATATGAATTTTCACAGAAAACA
This sequence comes from Malurus cyaneus samueli, assembly GCA_009741485.1. NCBI lineage: Eukaryota > Metazoa > Chordata > Aves > Passeriformes > Maluridae > Malurus > Malurus cyaneus. The sequence goes on along the minus strand of VKON01000273.1, from coordinate 96,558 downwards.
GGTATTAAAAGATAAAAAATAAAAGCACAACATTGTAACATGGCAGATATATGTATAACCAGTTCAACTTTTGAAAGAGGAAAAATTCTAAATGTCAATGTTATTGTTTTTAATTAACAATATCCAGCTGAGAATGAATAGTAACAGCAGTGAATTCTTTTTTCCTTTACTTCTTAACATCTAGTTATAATCTCTCTGAAAGTTGTTCCGTATCTCAGGCAGTACAAGGAATCAATTTCAGCACTGTCTCCTTGAGCAGAAGGTCTTGCCTGTTGCTGTTTTACTTGCTACTAAACAGTTACTTTTCACATCTTTTTATTTGTATCTGTTTCCTGTCTGGGGGAATCCTTATTTGGATTTATTAATACCAAAGGGAAGACAACTCATTACAGAATGTCTACGTCAAATTATCTCAAACCAAGACATGTACAAATACACAGATATTAATTTTAAATTGCACAGGAATTGATTGCTTAGCTACCCTTTGGGGGAGGGAGGAAAAAAAAAAAGAAAAAATAAGCTTAAGAAGAAATTAAATATTCATGAGTCACGAGTTGCATGCATCCCTATCTCCTCATTACCTGTGACACTGTCTTAGCCTATGCCCCACATGAAAATTAGTGCAACCATAAGTCAGGGGATGTGATTCTCCCCCTTTACTCTGCTCTTGTGAGACCCCATCTGGAGCACTGCGTGCAGTTCTGGTGCACCCAAGATAAAAAGGACATGGAACAGTTGGAACAAGTCCAGAGATGGCCACAAAGTTGGAGAAGGGAGCACCTCCCCTATGAAGACAGGAAGAGGAATTTGGGGCTGTTCACCTTGGAGAAGGCTGCATGGACACCTCATAGTAGTTGAAGAAACTTCCCGTAGCTGAAGGGACCTTATAAGGCCTGCAAAGAAGGCAGAGAGTTCATCTGGAACTGTAGTGACAGGACAGAGGGGAAATGGCTTCAAAACTGAAAGACAGGGGTAAGGTTAGATGTTCAGGACCTCTTGACCATGAGGGAGGTGAGCAGTAGGGTGCCCAGAGGCTCTGGTTCCTCCATCCCTTGAAGTATTTAAGGCCAGATTGGATAAGCCTTTGTCCAAAGTTGGTCTAATGGGATCTGTCCCCACCCACGGCAGTAGGGCTACAACTAGATTATCTATAATAATAATCCCTTCCAAACCAAACCATTTCATGATTGTATTTCTCTTCATCTCCCTTTTCTGACACAATTGGATGCAGTCAAAGCATTCATCCATTCTGACCCTGTTTTGGATATGGCAACAAAATTTGGAGCAAGGGATTTCAGGAAAGAGCAGGAAAATAGAAAAAAAAAAGCACAGCCCACATGTCTACAATGGATTGGAAAAGATTATTATTGGGGTTTTTTGTTGTGTTTGACTGAGCACAGCCCTGTTGATAGTTGACTCCTCCTACAGGACACAGAAACAGGGAGATTTTAAATGGAATAAGTAAGGTTTGCATTCCTATGAACTGTAGTGTGTCCTAAGATTTCAGCTGTAAGGTTTTTATTCAAACATGTTTGTGCTCACAAAGAGCCCTCACAAGACTTCAAATCACAAACTTGAGGCCCCTAACAGCCTAAGCAAGCAGTGCACGAGACACCTCCGCCTTAAAAAGAAAAATAAAAAAATGCCTCAGTCAGATTTCAAGTAGACTTAGGAATAAGTCACATGGTTAATGGAAAAACAAATGGAAACACAACTATTCCCTAAAAGCACAGTATTTTTAAACATTGAAAAGTACAAACAGAGATTATGCTACAGTAGTTTTGCAGGGCTACATGCAATTAAATTAATTATGCTGAAGAGACTAGATTGAATTTTCAGATGAATCATGGATCCAGCTACCTTATGTTTCAGGTTTGTAAATTTCCTTTGAAAAATCTCATTCCATTTCAATATGTATAAACTGCATGGATACTACCTTTCTTATATATCACTTGGTCAATCCTGTCAAGAAATATTCATTACTTGTGCTTCGTTGTGGATCATCTGGACAACACTCCTCTCTGAACAAATCTGAATCTGCTACATGATTATATGAGAGATTTCCCTTTTTACATAGACAACGTTATGTTTTAGATGACTTGTCTACGTACAGCACTTTTTAGTAATAGCCAATTCAAAATGCTCCTTCAGTTTTACAGTTTACAAATTTATGCTCCTATTTTCTTTTTCCTTGTTGCTTTATATTACCAAATGCCTGCAGAATTGACTATGTTCACATAAGAGTGTCTTATAATGCTACGAACTGCCTTCTCATATTAACTCACTCATAAAAGATTATGTTGGTCTGAGAGTGATAGCTTTTTCACGCGACTAACAAATTCCCCTAACAAGAAGAAGACAGAAAGTTGTGGTTATGTTTGGTTTGGTTTTTTTTTTTTTTTTTTTCTGGCTGCAGTAAAGACACAGACAATTATGTATCCATTACTTCACTAAGCTTTTTAAGAAAATAGTATTTTATGGGCTTTTTCTTTTTAATTAATATGTGGGCTTTCCCACAAAGTGTCCATACTGGAAACACAATGTAGGTGCAATGGGAAATATTAAGATTATTTTGTGTGTAACTAGTTCATCAGTTAAAAATTCCTAAATTGCAGGAGGAAGAAGATACAGAGAGCGAACTTTTGCTGACACAGACAAGAAGCTTATAACAAAACACTGCTAATTGAACAAAAAAAACTTTGTTATTGAGAAATAAGAGCCCTACGAACACAGCTCATTATGATTATAGGGGAAAGAAGTGGTGAAATCTTCAGGTATACTACTGAAAAACTTTTCTCTAAAGATAGCTTGAAATAGAAAATAAGCTGGCCAGTTAGAGTCTCGAAGTGGGGCAAAAAGAAGAAAAATCTCCTTGACTTACCTCGATATCAGCCCATGGGAAAGTCATGATTGATGTAATTGACCACTCCTATAAGAAATGTAGTATGCTATGAAATATTTAACCAGAGTGGATCTCAGGGATGATTTTTTTGTATAATATAATTACTTTCTATTAAACTGTCACCAACACTGAGAACTAGACACTTTAAAGAAGCAAGCATGCTTATCGAAGATTTCCTCTAATCCTCAATAAAAAAATGCATGTCTCAGAAGATTAGCCACTATCTCCAGAACTTAAATACATACCTACTGATTTGAAATTATATGAGATTATAAAGCGATATTTGACATGTCCTTCCTGGTCATTGTAATAACCAGAAACCAGGCACAAGAATGTTATATAATATTTCTGATTTGTATATCAAGGTATGCAAGAGTTGTGGCAATAAATTTATCAACAATAAGATTCCCCAATGAATCAGAAAGCTGAAGAGAGAAGTCTTTTTAAGTGTATGTCACGTAAGAGTCCAATCAAGATGAGAACCAAAAACCTAGAAATCATCCTCATACTAACTAAAATAATGAAAAACTAACCTGGCTGTTTTACTTTCTGATAGTGTGCAGTTTGCTATGGTTCGATTTCGTGCGATGAATATGTTATTACAAGGCATCAAGAAAACGTCCCAAAAATATCATTTTCGCTCTCACCAAGTCCATCGGGGGTGGCATGGGACACTGTGAGGATCAACACCAGAGCAGATGACCTCAAGTGACCAAGATGTGGCGTTCCGTACCATCTGACATCATCGTCGTCTAAGGTGGAACAGAGAAATTGGGGTTCACGTGATGGGGTCCAGTCAGACGGTGTCAAGTAACAGGTAGTGAGGGACCCGCTCTTCTGGGATGGCTGGACTTCCCATGGGAAGTGGTGAATTAGTTCCAGTTAACTTTGCCTTCTGTGTGGTTTGTCTTATTTCACCACAAGTTTCTCTTATTTTCAGCCTTCTGGATTCTCTCCTATATCATAATGGAGGAGACAGAAATGGTAGGACGAGGAGAGGGGAGGATGAGAGAGTACTGCATAGGGTTTAACTGCTGACTAGGGTTAAACTGTGAAAAACCTCCAAAATTGAAAATTTTATGTTGAGATGGAAGACAAACACTGTCCTTGTCACCTTTGTACTCGCACTCCCATAGGCACTGTTAAGAGACCTTTTAGCACGTTCTCTTGCACGTATTTAGCACTTATGCTTCTTCCATCGATTTCAGTAGTAAACAGTTATTAACTGTTATTAACTGTAATTTCAGCTATTTAACATGAAAAAGGGATTTTTAGACAACATGAACCTTCACTAGGTATTAATACAGCTGTTCTAATTACAAAGGGAAGCCTTTTAAAATACCCATATAGTTTAGGATTATGCCTCTGAACCTCAGTTCAGAAGCAGCTAATCCTTTCTTTTTACATAACATGCAATTTAATTGGTCTTCATTTTCAGCTTTCAATATTTAAAATAAACCTGAATATGCTTATTTTGAGGGAGGACTTCAATAGAACAAGTTTGTTTTTAAAATTATGTTTTCGACCCATTCTTACATTCGGTCCTTGTATTATTACTTGAAAATTTTTGGCATGCATAGTTTTTTCCTAAGTCTTGACCTGTAGATATAAATTTATAGAAAGAATCTCATATCTAACCCAGGATGGTCCTAGGAATAAACGACTAAAAAAGAAAAAAGAACCAACCAATCAGCAGCAACAACACACACAAAACCAAGCAGAACCAAGGGACACTGATGTGACACACAGGCCTGGAAACTCTGACCACTAGAGTTTTTCCTTAGCTCAAGGTCCTTGCCATTTTTATGCTGCATTTTATGAAAGTTAATTTTGTATTTGACATTATTATAAGCCCGTGGCCTTTATTTTTCTTCTTAAATTACATATAATATCATGAACATAGCTAACAAAGCAAAAATGACAGGCTTGAGGTATTGGTATTTTATTATAATATGCGATTTCATTTGGAGAGGTGGCCATTGACCAACAATTAAGTAAATATTGGCCAACAGCAGTCTGTCGTTGAATATAAATGGCCCTGCTGTCCCACCCATTCTGTCCAGTCAGGCGTGGAACATTGTTATGTTCTGCTACAGCCTTTCTTTAAATAAATGCTAAAATGCAATCCTTTATTAGACTCAGCAAACAGCATTTTTTAATTCTATTTCAGAAAGAGAGAAAATATCTTCATACATTTACAGCATATAAAGTAAATATTTTTAGCAATTAAGACAACGGTCCTTGGGAAGTTAATTATCATTACAAGTCTGGCCAATAAAGCTGTGTCTTCTGTGTACCAATCTATTAGTTAAATGACTATTAATGGACTCTTTTTTGCTATCTTGGAAACGTGATCTAATTTAATATTATAATCAAACATCTACTTTTCAAATTCAATTAATCAATGCTGGGAGATATAGTTGGAAAATGACTTTTATCAGAAAGACAGTCAGAACAGAATAATGGATATTCTTCCAATACAAAACCACAGAGGATCTTGGTTTTGTATATATCAAAACTTCATGTAATGTGATTGTCATTTTTGACCTTACCCTGGTGTTGCATCTGTCCTTAACTTATAAATCACAGACCTAAGTGTTTGCTCAGTCTTTCATTAATTTGACCAAGATTTTCCCATCTAAGTAATTTTCTTCTGCCCTGCTAGAATAACATGGGCTTCCCCACTTCTTACTGCAGTACTTTTGAGTTTCTTCTTCTTTGTGTTCCTTGTTCTGTTTTCAATCAGTTTTGGCATTGCATTGCCTTTCTCGGCATAAAGCCTAAAAAGAATATTTTCTCTTTTTGGTTTTCAAAATCCACTGCTTCAGGAGCTGTATCTACAGTTTTTGCAGCCACATGTGAAGAAGGCCTCAGCTGTGTGCTTTGGAGTGCTTAAATGTTGGTGGTCACTGGGAAAGAGCAGACTAACCAAAGCTGTACCTCAGAAACCAAAGAATGGTAAGAGATTGGAGCAACAGCACCTTAAACCGAATCTTCTATATTCAGGAAGAAGGTCGTTTGTCAATGGGATGGCATTCAGAAAATCCCTGCCGCTTTATTTATATTCTCACCTCTGAGAAGATTGAGTCGATCCTCATCATTCAGGTTCTTCAAAAAATTGTTACATCGAGGATATATAGACATCATGTACAAAAAAGGCTGTCCAACACTGTCTTCCTGAAGTGTTAGCACATCATTTAAACATTTGGCTTTCTGTTAAAAGAGAGCTAATAAAATGCAGCTGTAACATCAATTTATGGGATGCTTAATAAAGTTCGAAAGGAGA
>VKON01000273.1:22731-90345 GCA_009741485.1 Malurus cyaneus samueli | reverse complement strand
CGAGAAGACAATTTTTCAGGAAGCAAAACCCCTTCCACTGACTGTTCTGGCTGAAACTCTTCCGCATGGCCAGAGTTTTGCTTGGAAGGAGCTCAGGTATATAAGATACGACTTACATAATCACGCTATTACTTTAGCTATGGAGCTAGCGACAAGGTCAGGATCACTAGTTTCACCAGCAGAATTTAAGCGGACCTGATATTGGATAGACACGAGTCGCATCTGACGAGCACGGTGAGTCAGATTAGCCCATGTCATCCATAAACAACTAACAGGGAGTAGTGCTCACTCCATGAAGCACTGGCTTTCAGATTTTTCAACAGAAATTCAGATACCATATTCAGCCAATTAAAGGGCAAAACTATTCAGACTGCTGAGACAGAGAAGTTATAAACATATATTTGTGTTGTCGGAAAGGGCATTGATAGTCTGACTGAAAGGTGTGAAAATAGGTTTCACAAGCTAAGTGAGTAACTTGCTGCACCTGTGTGAGCCATTTACCCTTTGGAATGTATTTCTAGTTAATACCACTTCAGTGGGGAAGTCATAAGTCCTTCACAGACCTTGGCTGTCTCACAGCATGTGTCCAGCTCCAACCATCATGAGATCCCAGTGTAATTTACAATTGTTCATGCAAATTCTTTAAAACATGTCAGAGGTATTTATATAGATGAACACACACACATCTCTATAAATCTAAAGAAAACTGTATTGTTCGACTTTTAACTATTGTATACATATCTAACACTTTCCAACTAGTGATAATAATTAAAATTTATTAACACAAATATAGAAATATATTTATCTGCAATATAGAAATCTAGTTTTAAAACTAGAAATCATAAAATTATTACTAATAACAGAACAATAAAATAATATAAAATACAATTCTGAAGCCCTAACTGAAGTCCTAACTTTTTTAAGTACTCTATTATTTTGCAGCGTATAACAGAATACATGAGAATCCATAATTATTTCTATATTGTTAGAATAATCTAAAGGAATGCAAATAAATTGGTGAAAATAACTATTTTAATGAATCTTATATTGTTTCTTTATTTCATTGGGTTTATTTCAGCCTCTTTAATGATGGAAAGCTTATCCCTGAAAGGAGGCCACTGAAAGAAGGATGTGTTACTGCGGGTAACTCCATATACCAGGAGAAGGGACAATAAACATACTGAGCACAAAACCACGGTGTTACCCAAAAGATGTAAAAAGGCAAAAGGGTTGTGTAGCTAGTGTTAAGCTGTAAGAGGGAAGAGCTGAGAGACAGTAGCTGTTTTATCTTCCTATCACTGCAGCTTGTGGGGCAAATGCAAGGATTTAAAGAGCACAATTAACTGTCTCAAAATAATGACAAGTTGAGTTTCCATTAGCCACCAGAACAGGAACTTCAAATAAGCATAAACAGCAAAAAAGAAGGCTCTAATTGCAGACCTAACAGAGGTGAAGGAGGCATTTCTGTGGGTTATAACAGCGAGGTAAGAAAGACGAGGTAAAGACAGGAAACACAAAATCACTTCATGAGTGATAAAGTTTTGTTATCAATGGTAACATCTATCGAGTCCATAGTGTGAAGTGATCCATAGGTTTTAATATTTGCTGTGAAAAGTTTTGCATGACACTTAACTTTTCTAAATAAAAATTCAGGTTGCATTTCATGGAGCTCTTTTAAAATATTTTAAGCTCAGAATGGCAAATGCTAACTACTCTTCTAAGCTGTTTTATGGGAAAATCCTGGCACAGTTCCAATAAGCAGGAATTCAATCACTGATTTCATTTGAGAGTGGACAAACCTTTTAGTATTTCAAGGTAAAAAAGAGGCAGTGCAGTCCCTGAAAATTAGTAGAAGCAAAATGTCTTCTAATAGCCCACTATTAAGGTTCAGCTGCTTAACTGACTAGAGAATCTTAATTGGAAGCGGAATTGATAGCATAAAAGAATGAGGACATGTTAGAAAAACTACTGTGAAATACAGGGAAGGCATTATGGAGTTTGCAGGAGTTTCAGAAATCACCATGGATGAGGCAGGATGCTAGAGAAGACAAGGTTATTTGATATAGAGCAGGAGAGATTGTTTTTTCATCTGCTGTCAAAGGTGAAAATAAAAAAAAGAAGGTTCTATTTTAGTTCACCTTTATATGAACAAACATTAAAAGGTCATGAGATCTGTTTATAAAACAGGACCCATAAATTAAACTGTAAAAGGACAGCATTTAAAAAATAAATAATTAAAAATTAGATGAAAATTCTTTATAAACTGTTTAGTTACAATAAAGGAATTTCTGCCATTTACCTTTACTTTGTAGGTGCGTTAGGAAACCTTGATTTAAGGGGGAAAGAGCAGAATAGCAATTCAAGCTTCATTTGCAAGGCTTCTTGCTTGACACATCAGGCAACACATTAAATTCCTAGTTACACCCATAATAAGTAAAATCAAACCTTAGCCAAATTAAGTAAAATTAGCATAATTTCATTATCTTACAGAATTTTGTGGAAGGCATTCCCTGATGCCTTAAACATTTGATCTTATCCATAGTTACAAACAAGGTAGTAGTCTCACACATTTCCATGTAATTCTGATTTTCATTAGATCATTAAGGAAGTACAATGTTCCATCACACTAATGTTTTCTTCAGTGTCAATCTATTGTTATTTGGGACTTGGATACAGAATTCCAGCACAGACTTGAGCAGAAGGCTCCAAAGATAAAAAATAATTCTACACAGAAATAGATATTTCTTTCACGTTTATATGTAATATGTTATGTAATTATATTATAAATAAAGTAAAGAGAGAAAGTGTATGATACTTGAAAGACTTATTGTTTACATATTCCACCCACCCCCTATATATGCACACATACATGTATGCATAAATTGGAGAGCTATTGTCTGTGAATGCAAATTTTTGGGAAAACAGAAAAAAATGTATTACAGATGCCACCACCAAACCTGGAAAAAAAATTAGTACAAATTATGAGATTTTCTGGAACACAGACAAGATGCTGGTCTTATTCCAGACTCTTTTTCAAACTTTTTTCAAACTTTTCTGCATTATCTTATTATTGCGTTTTCTGTTTAGAAATCCAGTGGCATATATCTTAACCTTGGCTGCCCCAGTAGCTTTTCGAGGACTGGCTCATTAAGGACAGTATGAATATGCCTGCTCTCACACAGCAGATATTGAATGCTTCTCTATACCAGTAAATCTTTCTGTGCACTAGCATGTTAACATGACTGAACACTCAGAGCAGATCTGGCGTATTAAAAGAAGTCTTCAAACACCATGCAGGAACAATAGTAATAGCCTTTGCATTAGACTTTGAGAAAATAAAATTCTTTTCCAGATCACACGTAACCCTCAGAAAGTCAGGAGCAAAATTTAATGAAGCCATTTGAAAAGGCAACAGTACCTTTAAGTAATGTGGGAATCAAGTAGATACCACATGGTAGCCCTGAGAAACATTGTTGATTCTCCTTAGAAGTAAGCTAAATCTGAAAGAAAACATCCAAAAATCCCTAACAAAACCTGAAAAAAAAATTGCAAGCATGGACAGCAACCAAGAACCCTTGAGAGCGCAGGCAGAAAAGTGTCTTTGGCGCTGATTCAGATTCTTTCTAACAGCAAACACAAAAAAAAAACAGATGAAAAAGGTATACAAGGAATATTGTCTTAATTTTCCTTAGAAGTTGCAAAGATTGGCTTTAGATATAGAATTACTTTAATACCTCACAGTCTCTAGCATCTCTGTGCCCTCTACTATTTTTCAAACTTTATCTACATGCTAAAGAAGATGTCTATCTCCAGAATACACCAGTGCTGAAAACACAAGAGACTGCCAGAAGCAGAAATATTTCAAGGAACTGTGTGAACATAGAAAAAGTATTGCAGAGTAACTCAGAAAATTCGCTAAAAAGCTTTTTTTGGATGCAGTATTATCAAGTAAAGATTAGTTAACAATTGACAGGCTCCATCAGATATCAGAAGAAGTTCTAGAAAAATTCAGTGTTTGTCTTTGGTTACACAATGCAGAATTAAATATACTATTAAGTAATCTTATTGTAATGTTAATGTTTGGAGTGAATATCCTATCAAATCTAGTGATTTCTTATGCAAGGCTGTGCACTACACACTGTGTAGTTGGGATCAAAATACCTGTCTACTTTAAGTTATTACAGATATTCAAGTATGAATCTTCATAGTAATTGTGAATAAAAACATTTCTCTTTCATTTTTTTTTTAAATTTATACATATATTTATATATATATGTATATATGTTTTATATATATATATACAAATACATATATACATATAATATATATAATATATATTTATATATTAATATACACATAAATTCCTTTTATTGGGTCCACTTTTCATTTCATTAATTTTGCTCAGATTGCTAATCTCTCCTGTTGAGTTCAAACTCAGCACCTTATTGCAGAACTGGCTAAACTGTGGCTCATGAGAGGCACACGCACCTTTCTGAGCAGCTCTGGTTCATCTTTCAAAGTAAAATGCAGAGCAAAATTTATTTAGCTTACCTTAATCACCAACTCCCCATTATAAAACAGGCTAGCACTTTATTGGGTTTAGATGAGACATTTAAGCTGGGTTTCAAGAACTATGGGGCCTGGATGCTCAGTTAGGCAGGGCTGTCAAGCCTTTCAGCTTTACAGTCAGGACTTATAAGCCTATAAAGATTGGCCAGGGGAAAGAGTAATGTCTCTGTCATAAGGGACTATTCACACTCTGGGTTTTTTTTGTGTGCAACAATATTGCATTGGAAAACTTGCTTGGCAGACACTAAGGCCAGCAAAATAGGTAACATTAAGGCCACATCAATTTATATTTTCAGTGCAGTGCACCATGTGTCTGGCAATTATTAATATTCATTCCACAGCTAAACTTGCAACGTTTGGATATCAACCCATTATAATCCCACTGTCTTCAGCACAACTACATCATTCAAACTGATTAATCATGCTATGTACATACGAACAGGATGCCCACTTCGTAGACTCAATATAAACACTTTTCCAGTGAAAACTCATGCCCTGATATCCATCCATAGGATAATTCAGACACGTGGCAGAATCAGGTTCTTTGATTAAGAGTAAAATAGCATTCATTAGCATTATATTAATGTGCTGTGAATACATTCACAGTGACATCGTCGCGCAGCAGCCTATCTCATGGCTGCGAAGCTGGTGAACTATAGACTTCAAGGTTGCTAAACAGGAATTTGTCCGTCGCTGTGAGGATGGTAAGACACGCCACTACAACCAGCAAATAGTGGCCTCCACAGCACATCATCATGGTTCTAGGCACAGAACTGGTTGAATATACGTTACCTAACAAAAAAAGAAAACGCAATATAGAATCATTGCCACAGGATTAGTCTGTAAAACTGCAATTCTTTTCTGCTGCCCAATTCCCTACAATGTATGGCTTTAGAAACCAAATTTACTAAAACCTTAAAAATTATAGACCATCCATGAAAGTATAAGGTATTTATTCAGCAATCGTTTACTAGAGATGCATTTCATCATTTAATTTTATTCAGTAACTCTTTTAGACAGTATCTCATTTTTCTTTCAGGTCACAGAAAGAATAATAAAGATGTCACAGAAAAAGATAATTTTTCTATAATTTCTTGAAAGAAATTCAAATAAAAACTTGCAAATTTTTGCAAGCATATGGCAATAATGAGATGGAATTTTAACTAATCGTAGCCATCTTATTTCCTTTGAAATTGTGATCTCTGAAGGAATCTAGTGGTTGGTGTAGGGAATCAGCAGAGCAAACATTTTTTTGAATCTATCAGAGAAAATGTGACTATTGGTTTTAAAAAATCTACATTAAAAAAAAGAGTTGCATTGTCAAGGTAGATAATATGTGAATTGAGTTGTACTCTATTTGCTTCCAATTAACACTTCTCGTGACTTCCTTCCATTCGCTCTGCAGAACGGGTAAGTGCTTCGGCGATGCTCTTTTTACTAACTGCAGGCTTCCATGTGGCATCCTGCTAATCTACCACGGTTGACACTCTTCTTTGTACCGTGAGGCTGACTGGTTCTTCGTGCACTGGACAACTTAAGTCGATCTTTACGAGACCCCTATGCTGCTTCAGATTCTTGGTCTTCTACAATCCTTCTTTACATTATGAAGTACTTCTAAACTCTTGACTTTTTAACCCTTGTGATGTGAATGTGTTTACACCAACCTGGTAACCTGGGTTCCCTCCAGGCTCCGTTTTAGGACCCTTTGTCTTCAACAATTTCATAAATGACTTAGGCACAGGACCCAAAGGGAGACTAAGTTTGCTGATGACACTAATTTAGAAGGAGCTACTGAGTCCCTTGAAGGCAGAGAGATCTAGACAATTTAGAGGCATGGGTAATCACCCACTCTAGAATCACAGAATAATTAAGTTGGGAAAGACCTCCAGGTTTGAGTCCAACCTTTGATCAATCAACACCCTGTCAGATAAACGTGGCACTAAATGCCATGTTCAGTCATTTCATTAACTCTTCCAAAACGGTGACTCCATCACCTCTCTGGACTGTCCATTCCTGTGCTTCACAACCCTTCAGTGAAGAAATTCTAATGTCCAACCCATGAATAACCACAATGAAGTTTAAAAAGGGCAAGTGCCAGATTCTTCACCTGGGACAGGGCAACCCTGAATGTATGGAGAATCGATGATGCGGAGAAAAGCATTGCAGGAAGGGATCTGGGGGTCCTGGTCAATGCAAGTTGAATCTGAGCCATTGTGCCCTGGCAGCCACGAGGGCCAAGCGTGTCCTGGGGGCATCAGGCACAGCATCACAGCCGGGGGCACCGGGAGCGGATTGTCCCGCTCCTGCTCTAGACCCTGGGCGGGCCTCACCTCCGGCTGGGGACAGTTTTGGGTGTCACAATACAAAAAATACAGTTAAGAGATATTAGAAGACATCAAGAAGGGCACAAAGATATTGAAAAAGGCCTTGAGGGAAGCCTCACAAGGAGTGGATGAGGTCCTGGTCTTTCACGCCTGGAGGAGACTGAGAGCAGACCTCCATTGCGATTCCAAAGCGTTCCTTGTGAGGGGAAGATGAGGGGCAGGCACTGATCTCCTCTGTGGTGACAGTGACAGGACATGAGTGAATGGCCCGAAACTCTGTCAAGGAAGGTGTAGGCTGAATACCAGGAAAAGGTTTTTCACCCAAAGAGTGGCTGAGCACTGAAACAGGCTCCCAAGAGAAGTGGTCACAGCAACAACCCCGTCTGAGTTCAAGAAGCAATTGGACAATACTCTCAAGCACATAGCTTGAGCCTTGAGAATGGTCCTATGCAGGGCCAGAAGTTGGACTTTATGATCCTTTTGCGTCCCTTCCAACTCAGATATTAGGTTGACATGCATACATGTATTGCAATTTTTTTTTATATTTTATATTTTTTTTACTAAAGATACATATAAGGAACTCCTGAAACATATAAACCTGGAATAAGACATGATGAGAGAGCAGTTCTGACACAGATATGGGAGAGAAAGGAAAGAGAGGAAAGGAAGAGAATGCACAGAAAATGCTTGTGGATATTAAAAGCAACTATGAAAAAATAGTAATTGTTGTTTTCAAGGGATAAAGCCCATGTTGTTTTTATCTTTAATCTAATAAATAAATGTATAATTTGTAAATAACAAATCGTTCTTATCTAAAAATCTTATACTTGCTCTTCAGTTCTTGAAACACAGCTCCAACTCCATACTGGTTAACACCAAAAATTGTCTCCAAAACGGTACTCCATGGTCTTTTTGGGTCATTAACACAATTATGCTGATACTATCAGTGGGCTTGGATAGCTCTCCTTCCAGCACACAGACAATTGTCTCATCTATCTTTTTGGAAGTGAGATGAAATCCATTTAACTTGCTGAACATTCTTTTCTAAACCAAAAAAAGAAAACTTAATCACAGACCTTAGGAGACTGTCATTCACAGGCAAGGACAACACAACCTACAGTTTGAACCTCCCTTCTGCTTAATATTTGAGCAAAATATTTCTCTTTGAGAAATGCAAACATCACAAGGCACATTTGTCTTTCACTGGCAGTGTTTATCCTTGAATGGGATTTATCTAATCTATTTTGATCAAAAGATAGCACCATGTCCTCATCCAGAATCAATCTAAACACGAGCCACAGTGCACAGACAGAGAGTTACATCCTTAAAACTTCTTTCATGGAGAAATAGCATTTTAGTCAATAAGAATTTGGGACATAACCTGCGATTTTCAGAAACTCTGTGTCCTGTCCCATAGTGAGTGATACACCATGACATGATAATGTCCAAGCAGAACTAGATATTCTTCACATTGACTGACTTTCTGCTTCCATGAGCCCTATTATCATGCACATCAAGACAAGGTATTCCTCAAGAAGCTTGGTTTCCCAATTCACCTTTTCTAGTAATAATCTTTACAAAGAATTAGGGCAATGTTTTGTAATATATGTCTGAAAATTCAGCTTGTCTTTCTTTAGGTTGCTGTGTAAACAATGGAAACAAATAGAGCATGTTCTCAACTCATGTCTGGTGTTTCCCTTGTCCTCTGTGATTTACAATACATTAACATCTGCAGTGCAAGACATGATAAGCAGGCAGATTTGAGTAAAATATACCTGATAATAATGTCATTTTGAAAACTTGTTTGTTTGACACGTAAGTTTATAGACCCAAATCATGTCTAGAAGGGGGATAGCCCCTGTGACAGCACAGATCAGTTCAAGGCACGGCACATTTCTCTCACACATGGGCCCTAAATACAAATGTTTTATATCCATTTAAAGGGACATTTCACGTGCAGTCTATAATGCTGACATTTGGTTTCCAGAAACATGTTGTAATCTATCTCTTATTGTTTACATGTCTTTTTCACACATTGAGACACATGTCTATCTTTTTTTAACAGCGAGCTGAACGGGAAATTCACATAATTCCTCCAACAAGCTGGAATATCTAGTGTGTTCATAGACCCCAGTTTCCAGAAAGTCATAGAAATAATCTAAAAGATACTTAAGTCCTTAGAGACTAGTGAAAGTTTGGAAATGTGACTTCTGATTTAAAAAAAGAATGCTAATAAAAACATTCAAAACTCATCTTTTCCTTGATCTTTTTTTGAAATCAATTATTTTGTTTGTCCGATCAATATTTTTGAAGCTTAGAACTGGCAAACATATAATTACCTTACAGCACCACAAATATTTGGATTGGGGCTTCAATATCCATTCCCACACAATTTCAGCACATATCCACCTTTTAGTAAACAAAATGTGAGCTTACACTGAAAATAATAACTTCTGTTGTTATTAAGTTTGTTTCAGAAAAAGTTCCAAGAGTTATTTCACCACATGAATGTGACCATAAGATTACAACCAAGTAGAAATTGTGTGAATTAATCCATTGCAATCATATATTCAATCAGAGAGAGTTAGGGGACTGCAACACTTCCTGATATTTGGGCCATAACCTGCTCAATGCTACTGTCCTAGCATCTATATTAAGGCAGTACCTGAAAGCTGAAGAGGGTCTAATTAAAAGGTAATTGTATCCTAGCAATCTTTGGTGGATGTATTCCCCTAAGTTACTGCAAATTGCTGCAACTAATTTTATTGGAACCCTCAAGGCTGTCCACCGAACAAGCAATTTCCTCTCTCAGTTGCAGAAAAAACAGCTCCTTGCATTAAAAGTGAAAGGCATTAAATCCTACCCCTCAGAAGAACCATAACAGAAGAAGCAAAAGATTCGTGTGCTGCAAAGCACTTGGAATTTGGCAGCTACTCATGCACCAAGGCAGGGTAAAAAGCTGGAGCTTGTGTAGCTGGCAAGGGTGGCCAATTTCTACCAGAGCCTTATAGGGATGGTACACATCCTCTCACAGTCGATATCTCAGGATATACCTTGGTGCATACCCACGCACTAGTGCTGGCAAAAAAAGGAATATGGGATAGATAAACAGTGCACATCAACTACTTTTTGCTCACAAAGTTACACAGAATTCAGTAGCACAAACTGAGACACACTCAAAATGGAAAAATACAATACATGTACTAAAAGAAGTAAATGGAAGAAATGAAAGCGAAATTTATTACTCCACCAATAAGCATAAAACATTCGTCTTGTGTGTGCATAAAATCACTCCCCTCCACATATTCACAATTATAAATAAATCAAACACTGAACAAGTGAATACAAACATAATTGAAATAATGCATTTACTGTACTAATGGTTTTGAGCTCAAGAAATTGAATTACTTTCCTAGACACTGAAGAACAGAAGTTGATAAGCCAGAGTGAGCACCTCAGTTCTAAGCTCTGTTACATTTCTGGCTTACCAGGTAATGAAAGCATTTAATTTGAGTCACATTGTAGATTTCATACATAAATCCTCATGCTTCTTCTTTCAGAATGCAACAGAGTCTCAAAGAACTAAATAAGGAAAGATGTTGATTTTATGGTTGCAGAACAGTGAAGGTCAGAATTACAAAGCCACAGACATCAAACTCTCCAATCTTTTCCTTGTTTACAAGCTTTTCATTTGACAGAAAGAGAACATGATTATGTAACAAAAGAGAAATTCATGGGTCTAAACCCACAAAACACTGTGGTCCAAAAATCAAATTGAAAGAAAAGTTAAGATTGAGGGGGTTTGTATTTATCTTGAATTTCTAAATTTAAGAAATTTAGGGTATTTGATCACATATGCTTGTGCCTTATTGCAGAAACAGCAAGCAAACTTAGAACTGAACATATTAGAAAAGGTATAGAAACCACTGTTAATCTCCTGCCACTGATGGCACCAGAGCTCATTATTCTCAGACACTGGCAGAAGATTATCATGAAACTGAGGTCCTTACTGTCCATCAATGACAATGAAAGACATTTAATCTTAAACTATTATCAATATTGTACACAATGTTACTGCCAGTATTGTAGCATCTCAGATAGAGAAAAAAGGTTTATACTGTCTAATCGTCCATCACAACAATCTGACAGCAAAGCCTAGAAGAAATCTTATTCTTGATGTTAGGTAGTCTTATCACAGAAGTTAATGTAATGAAAACTAAGATAATGATTAAACATTTAATTTGATGTTGTGCAAATTACAAATTTAAGTAAACTCTTCACATCAAAGTATCTACTTGCATCCTTTGATGATGCTTCCAAGAACACTTACTGGAATAGAGAAATAATGAAACAGAGAAATGCTTCCCAAACCCTATTTCCTAGACAGAAAAAAAATAATTATCTATATACTCCCTGGTGGAATGTAATCTTTCACTTGTATTGTCAACCAATATAAGAAAATGCATATCAACCTGCCATTTTGTATAGAATTACGCATTTTTACTGAAGTACAAAATGCAGTATAAAATGGACTGCTCATGCTGGATACAAAAGTGCTTTAAAAAAATGCTGATGGTCAAAAGTGGTGTAGAAGGGAAGAACATGTTAATATTTATGGCTTTTATTTCCAAATATCCTACATTATATGACTATTTGTAGCCAGAAGTCAATGTGATCCTTCAGCTGCTACCAGCTTCACTCTTGTATAAAGAGTCACTATTTCCCCACAAAAAGGGAACTAAATCAAGAATAACCTCTGAAAATCTGTCTATATGATAACTTCACTATATTACAAGACAGTTTTTTCTGTAACAAAGAACATGGGTAATTAATCAATCATAGGGTTTTTTTTTTATCTCAGAATGTACATGAGCCTGTGAATTCCATCTGTGTTATCAATTTATAAATTTGTTTAAACAGAAAACCGTCAGTTTAATCAAATTATCGCCCTCTGCAGTATTGGTTCTGGCATACGTAACATATTAGTTTAATGAATTTTCTATTTCATGGAGGGGAGGATAGGATTTGATTTCAAAAATACATTGCATGTTTTATCTCATACTACTAATCTATTAGGAAGGGACTATGATAAGATGACTCATAATAGGAAGAAACATGAAAAATTAGGCAACATCAATTAGACAGTAAAAGAGTAAATGTCATGAAAGAAATTAGAATAAAGATCTTACATTTACCTGTTTCACCAGAAGTTATTATTACAATATGAAGATTTTATTTGCGTAAATCAGAAGAAGTGCAAAATTATACAGGAAGAGGAGATTACATAAAGCCTATCACCAGCAGAATGTCATTTTTAAGCTTTCAACAAATAAAAGTTTTCTGTACAAAATGATACACTGTGGAAATTAATACTCTAGCTATAAGGAATTGAAACAAATCTTCAAAGCAAATTCACAAGTAATACAAAATTATAAACTGAGTGATGGGATACATATACGAAAGCTGCACCAATATTATTTCTGGGTTTACTAGCCTGTCTGCCTCTGAAGATTGTGTTCTTCAACTCAATTACATTAATGTGAATGAGCTTTAGAAGAGGAATTGGTATTAGGCTGCCAAAAAAGATTCAAACAAACAAACAAAACCATTAACAGAAAATCTAAGTACATTAGAATA
Source organism: Malurus cyaneus samueli (assembly GCA_009741485.1). Taxonomy (NCBI): domain Eukaryota; kingdom Metazoa; phylum Chordata; class Aves; order Passeriformes; family Maluridae; genus Malurus; species Malurus cyaneus. The sequence continues at coordinate 77,815 of VKON01000273.1, read as the reverse complement.
AAATCCAATCAAACAATAAAATATATGATCACCAAAACCCTACTGACTGAAACACTGCCTTTCCAAGCATTACATTCATTTTTATTACCCTCAAAGAAAGAAACAAATGATCTTTTCTTCTCATCATGTTAAAGAAGCAGATACTTTGAGCCTGAAAAGTTACCATGCTCTTTTGATCCTGTGCCGCTTTATATCTGTGTTGCAAGTTTGCGCTGGTCACTGGATGATTCTGTGACTGGTAGTCTGTACTTGAGATCCAAACCAGGCTAACACATCCATCAAATTCAGTGAGTTCCTTACATGTTAAGCTGACATATTTTGCAGTTTTGGGAGGTGCTTATAAAAATAGGATGGATGTTATGCCAGATTAGGGGACTGCCTCAAACGCTCTTCCCAATTTTGTCTCTCCTTATTCGCTGTTAGATATTAATTTACAGAGTGTTCTTAAATGGGGTACAATGGAAGCTCAAATGAGAAAATAAGCATCAAATAACACCCCAAAGTCTGGAGAAAGTGCCTCAGTGGTCTAAGAAAACGTGGTGAACTCTCATCTGAGAGGCCGAAAAAAGACATAACTATTTTGTTGGTTTTGAAACATTTTTTTAGATAGAAAAACCAGGAAAATAGCATCACAATATTTCTCTGAGGCCTGGATCTAATCTACATAGATCACGATATCCTATTGAAGTTTATGAGATATTAAATTCCAGCATGGTCCTCAACCCATGACAATATCAAATCACAAGTCAGTGGAGGAACAGACTGACAACTGGTTTCTGGACAGACTGGAAAGGAAACAAGTAGCACTGCTTTGCACTGAGTTTTGACAGCTCTTTGTTGGCATTCTGATTGTAAATGGCTTGTAGCCTCTGGTACAGTGTTGAGTTTTTCCCCATGGTTAGTAGATTCAAAAAAACTTTCTCTCCTTTCTAAAACTGCAGGCAGAAGAACGTGAGAATAGTTTTAAATGTGCAGCTCTCATAGGGTACTGACACCTGCAAATGACTTAGCTCACGTAAAAATGCAAGTCCTCACCAAGAGCTCAAATCTTACTTGAAGTAAGGTTTGATAAAGCATGTGGTTCCCACTAATTTATCTTATTGGCTGATGTTTTAAATTTACATATTGTAATTTTCAGGGGACTATGTGGCACAGAATAATATTAATTATTTTCATTTGAATGCATTCCTAAGCCTAATTCATAGTTAGGAGTAAGATAGAAACAGGTGAAAATCAAATAAAAAAGAAAGGACATCACATTACTACATTAAGGCAATAAGCATAGATTTCAGTAATAGAAAGAAAGAGCTTATTTCTATTCCTTAATGATGCCTAGACTCTGGAGAACCTTTATGAAGTCGCTCAAACAGACAGAGAAACACACATAAGTCTCCGAGAGAAACCCTTGTCAAATCATAATTCACTGTGAGCTTTTCAGATAAAGAAATTCACCATAAAAATTTATAGCAGTTTAGGAAATGTATCGTGTGCAGAAACCTCTTGAAATCAAAGTTTCCCGTAGTAAAAGTAAATAATACATTCAATTAATGTTCCTCTGCATCTAGTCCTTTCCTCTTACCGTTACTCATTTGATGGATGAATGACACTGCTTTTCCTGAAGGTAATGATGTAGAAGCTTTTCCCTTGAAGAACAAGAGGTGGTTAGCACAGTTAGTCAAAGCTACATCCGGTCTGTTAATGTGGATTCGCCAACATTTTTATTGTCTTTAGTTATATAGTAGTAAATATGATATCTGCTTTTATTACCCATTTTTCTTAAAAAAAATAGCAATGCCTTTATGCAGCTCTTGCTCCATAGTTCTACTAAAATAATGTAAATAAATAATCTATTAAACACAACTGCTAAAGTCCTTTACTCATAGGAATTATAATTATACACGACTTTCTCTGTGGGAAAGTCCAAACTAAATTGTACATTTTCCCTCCGAGCCATCTGTGACAAATTGCAGCAGTGCAGCAGTGCAACAAGCAAGAGAATAATCCCACTCAACGCACTACAACAAAACACAAAGTTCTGCTGGGCTTGCCAGAAAGCAGCCAGACAATTTGATTATATTGTTCCAATACCAAAACTAGTTCATTTTTCACTAACTTAGCTGTCTTTGAATTGCTTTGCTCATTGCAGATTTTGCAAGATCTTACAGAAATCAATGAGCATGCAGAGATGAATAATAATCAGATGTGGTGGAAATTTAGTTTGCTGAATAACTGCCTCTTAGAATTCTTGACTAAACAGGATCAGTTGGCAGGGCATTTAACCTCATTTTTTGAGTTTCCTGTACAAAACAGGATAATGATAGAGTCACGTATGTTTCTTCATTATTAATGATGCCAGAATTTTTTAAAAGCTCAAAGAGAAAAAATTGTTACAATATAATATATATATATTATGACTCATTTCAGGGTCAGTTTGGGCTGTATGAATATTCTTCATAATTTTATGACCCATCTGTAGCAAATTAATGGTGAGTGAAAGGAAAAAATATTATTAGAATGAGCACCTTTTTTGCCACAGCATGAGAAACCTGAGTACTCTCTTCTGTAATTCCCCTTAAAGAAAAATCTATTAAGGAACTCTTCTGGTGTCATATTTTCTCAGGATTTCATCAAGCCGATTTACAATCTACCTTTCAGCAACACTCATTATATTATTTTATATCCAAACAGTAATCCAGATCTATCCATTTAACAGACTTTCAACACAGACTATAAAGTTAATTAACTTTTACAATATTTAGAAATGAGTTTCGACAGTCTCAGACCTTAGAATCAGAGACATTAGCCAAGTCAAATGATTTTACAGGCAGTTTGGTTAATAGGGCTATAATCTAGCCATAACAGCCTCTTTGGGCTTGGGCCAAGGTAAGCAATTTAAAAATGCCTCCTTCCTCTGTCAATAGCTGACTCAGAACTTTGGAAGTTAAAAAGTATCCCTCTAACTTAGAGAAACAAAGACATGACAGTGAAAACCTGGATTGATTAATTTTGCAATGTCCTTGTACTTTTCTGTGGCCTGGCAGGAATATTTTATACTAAGAAACTTCTATCAATTTGAGAGACAGCCCCCTTTTCTGAATTAAAACCACATTACATATTGACATTGACTCCTAAATTACTTAAGATGTCTGTTTCATTATTTGCTCTTTTCAGATCTTAAATGTAGGTACAATAAATTATAAGTGCAAGTGGCAGTGGGCACAAATTAAAACAACTTAGACATTCCATCTGAAAAGAAAAAAAAAAAAAAGCTTTTACTCTGAGGGTGGTCAAACACGGCACAGCTTGTCTTGAGAGATTGTGGCATTTTCATCCTTGGAGACATTCAAATGATGTGATGTAATTTGACCACTCCTTATTAAAAATGTGAGTATTGCTATGAAATATTTTAACAGAGTGGATCTGCAGGGGATGATTTTTTTTTTAATAATAATTTACTTTCTATTAACATTCACCAACACTGAGAACTAGACACACTTTAAAGAAGCAAGCATGCTTATCAAGAATTTCCTCCAAACCTCTCAATAAAAAAATGCATGTCTAAGTATTGCCACTATCTCCAGAACTTAAATACATACCTACTGATTTTGAAATTTAATATGATTATTATAAAAGCTGATATTTTGACATGTCCCTTCCTGGTCATTGTAATAACCAGAAACCAGGCACAAGAATGTTATATAATATTTCTGATTTTGTATATCAAGGTATAGCAATGATTGTTTGGCAATAAATTTATTCAACAATAAGATTTCCCCAACTGCAATCAGCAAAGCTGAAGAGAGAAGTTTCTTTTTAAGTGTATTGTCACATAGAATCCAATCAAACTGAAACACAAAAATCCTAGGCAATATTGCTTTCATCCCTCGAAAAATAATGAAAACAACTAACCCTTGGTGCTGTTTAACTTTCTTGATAGTGGCTAGTTTGTGCCTATGGTTTGATTTCGTGCTGAATGAATATTGTTATTTGCAAGCATCAAAGAGCAGGATGTGATAAATTTTTCTGCTTCTCACCAAGTCCACTGGGGGTGCATGGGACACTGTGAGGAGTCACAACCAAGACAGATGACCTCAAGTGACCAAAGATGGGCGTTCCGTACCATCTGACATCATGCTCAGTGTCTAAGGTGGAAAGAGAAATTGGGGGTTTCAACGTGATGGGTTTCAGTCAGACGGTGTCAAGTAACAGGTAATGTGAGGGGACCCTGCTCTTCTGGGGATGGCTGGACTTCCCATGGGAAGTGGTGAATTAGTTCCAGGTTTAACTTTGCCTCTCTGTGTGGTTTTGTCTTTATTTCAACCCACAAGTTTTCTTATTTTCAGCCTTCTGATTCTCTCCTATATCATAATGGAGGAGACAGAAGGTAGGACGAGGAGAGGGGGAGGAGTGAGAGAGTATCTGCATAGGGTTTAACTGCTGACTAGGGTTAAACTGTGAAAAACCTCCAAAAATTGAAAATTTTATGTTGAGATGGAAGACAAGACACTGTCCTTTGTTTCACCTTTTGTACTCGCTAACTCCCATAGGCATCTGTTAAGAGACCTTTTTAGCACGTTCTCTTGCACAGTATTTAGCACTTATGTCTCTTCCATCGATTTTCAGTAGGATAACAGTTATTTAACTGTTATTAACTGTAATTTCAGCTATTTAACATGAAAAAAGGGAATTTTAGGACAACAATGAACCTTCACCTAGGTTATAATATCAGCTGTTCTTAATACAAAGGGAAGCCTTTTAAAATACCCATATAGTTTAGGATTATGCCTCTGAACCTCAGTTCAGAAGCAGCTAATCCTTTCTTTTTACATAACATGCAATTTAATTGGTCTTCATTTTCAGCTATTTCAATAATTTTAAAATAAACCTTGACATATGCTTATTTTGAGGGAGGACTTCAATAGAACAAGTTTGTTTTAAAATATGTTTTCGACCCATTCTTTACATCTGGTCCTTGTATTAATTTACTGAAAATTTTTGGGCATGCATAGTTTTTTCCTAAGTCATTGACCTTTAGATATAAAATTATAAAAGAGATCTCATATCTAAACCCAGGGATGCTCTAGAAATAACGACTAAAAAAGAAAAAGAAACCAACCAATCAGCAGCAACAACACACACAAAACCAAGCAGAACCAAGTGGACACTGATGTGACACCACAGGCCCTGAAACTCTGAACACACTGAGTTTTCCTAGCCAAGGTCCTTGCCATTTATGCTGCATTTTATGAAAGTTAATTTTGTATTTGTACATTATTATAAGCCCCGTGGCCTATTTTTTCTTCCTTAAATTACATATAATAATCATGAACATAGCTAACAAAGCAAAAATGACAGGCTTGAGTATGGTATTTTATATAATGTGCAGTTTCATTTGGATGAGGGTGGCATTGACAACAAATTAAGTAAATATTGGCCAACAGCAGTCTGTCAGTTGAATATAAATTGGCCCTGCTGTCCCACCCATCTGTCCAGTCAGGCTGTGGGAACATTGATTATGTTCTGCTACAGCCTTTCTTTAATAAATGTCAAATGCAATCCTTTATTAGACTCAGCAAACAGCATTTTTTAATTCTATTTCAGAAAGAGAGAAAAATACTTCATACATTTACAGCCATATAAAGTAAATATTTTTAGCAATTAAGAACAACGGTCCTTGGGAAGTTAATTATCATTACAAGTCTGCCAATAAAGCTGTGTCTCTCTGTGTACCAATGCTATTAGTAAATACTATTAATTGACTCTTTTTTGCTATCTTGGGAAACAGTGATCATTTAAATATAATTCTAAACACTACTTTTCAAATTCAAAATCATGCTGGAGGATATAGTTGGAAAATACTTTTATCATGAAGACAGTCAGAACAGGATAATGGATATTCTTCCCATACAAAACCACAGAGGATCTTGGTTTTTGATAATATCAAAACTTCATGTAAGATGTGATTGTCATTTTGACCTTACCCTGGTGTTGCATTCTGTCCTTAACTTATAAATCACAGACCTAAGTGTTTGCTCAGTCTTTCATTAATTTGACCAAAGATTTTCCCATCTAAGTAATTTTCTTCTTGCCTTGCTAGAACTAAGGGCTTTCCCCCACTTCTTACTCAGTACTTTTGATGTTTCTTCTTCTTTTGTGTTTCCTTGTTTCTGTTTTTCAATCATGTTTTTGGCATTGCATTTGCCTTTCTGGGGCATAAAGCCTAAAAAAAGATATTTTTCTCTTTTGGTTTTCAAAATCCACTGCCTTCAGGAGCTGTATCTACAGTTTTTTGCAGCCACATGTGAAGATAGGCCTCAGCTGTGTGACTTTGGAGTGCTTAAATGTTGGTGGTCACTGGGAAGAGAGCACTGAACCAAATGCTTACCTCAGAAACCAAAGAGAATGGTAGAGAGATTGGAGCAACAGCACCTTTAAACAGAATTTTCTATATTCAGAGATGTCTTTGTCAATGGATGGCATTCAGAAAATCCTGCCGCCTGTTTTTTATTTCCACCTCTGAGAAGATGAGTCGATCCTCATCATTCAGGTTCTTCAAAAAATTTTACATCGAGGATAATATAGACATACATGTACAAAAAACAGGCTGTCTCAACACTGTCTTTCGACGTGTTAGCAATTCATTTAACATTTGGCTTTCTGTTAAAAGAGACTATAAATCCGCTGTAATCTATCTATTTATGGAATGCTTAATAAAGTTGAAAGAATAGCTGCAGTGGAAATTATTACTTGAATCACAAGTAATATATGTTTAAAAAGGCAGGCTATTTAAGCCCTTTCTTAAAGAGTTCTTCAATATTTTCAACTGTTTTTCTTCTGTATTTAAGAAACTTTTATAGAAGCCATAGTTTTGTTATGGATTTAATGATAGTGATATGGTATTCTACTGTCTTTGAATCTCATAATTAATTTGCCATGCTTCTTTCATTGGAAGTTTGTATTGTTCCTTTTTATCTACAGAATTTTCCCACTACCAGCAAACAGTCCCATTTCAAAGTTAATATTAACAAGAAAATTAATATGTATATGCATAAATTAGTTCTCATTTAATAACAAAATTATAATTAAAAGATCAAAGTAACTATACTAATACAAACTCTAGGCTCATCCTGCATCTTAGTCCTTCTGGCAGTCTAGATGATTGTGATTGCAGAAGATCTTTTCATAACAATTGCCACATTTAGCTAGATGTATGTATAAGTCAAATGCACTGGAAAAAAAGAACCTGTGAGTTGTCAAGATTTTTAAAAAGATATGTTGAATACAAGATACTGAATTCAGTCCTCATCAGTGGGTACAACCCATTCAGTACAGTAAAATGTAGTTGTGCAAGACCAACCCTGTCTATGACTTCCTTCTTTTTCAGGGGAATATGTTAAAGCACAGGAACCTGAACCAAAAATATGTTACAAACTTCCATTTAATTATAGTTTTGCCATTTATCACTATGCTGTTTTTCCTTAATCTTCACCTGGTAGGTTTTTTTTTTTTTCATTCCTAGTTAGTGAAATATCTGCTTTCAGTGAAAATATGAGGATATATTTTTATGGTTCATTAATCAGTAATGAAGGGTAAGAAGGTCAGAAATTCTTGTAGTATATTTCTTCCCACTTTATTTTTTCTTCCTCATTTTCTTCTGCATAGTGTTTTATTTTCGTTTCATCATAGAAAGTGAAAAGTTTTAAGGAAAGTTAGACTTTATAATCTATTTTTCCTAAGAGAGTTTTTGCACACCCACTGCTCTACAATATAAATGAGAAATTATTTTCCTGAATTTTCACTGCAGCCACTGAAATCCTTCTTGCAACATCAAAGCGTGTTCCTTTATTTTGATCTTCAGTCAGTTGTTTGTAGTTAGTAGTTAGTCCCTTTGCAGGTGGTCATACATTAAATCTTTTTGTCTTTCAGTGATGCCAGATCTGCCTCCATTTCTTCCATTGTCCCCAAAGTACCGACACTTTGCTTTCTGCAGTATTTCACAGACAGAAAAAGAGAGCGCCACAGGCCTATATAGGAAACTGTGGTTTCTGGGCGGGAGATGGAAAAAGGGAGAAAAGCTTACAAAACACACAGGTCAGGCTCTGTGTAAAGCAAGATCCCTCTTTCTAACATGATTTTACTTCTCTGTAAAAAAAAATTGTTAATTAGGACTATCCTCTCTCAAAACTATGCTCTATCACCCCAGGATTTTTTCTTAATGGAGCTCCTGGACATCTGTATCAGATTTGTTCAGCTGCAGTTTTCCTCTTTAATTGAAACTAGACTGAAATGAAGCAAAGAGCATACCGGAGTTGCTGCTTCCTTTTTGCTGGTTATTTCTGTGTGATAGTTATCAAAACGTGCAGAATTGCTTTCTTCTCCCTAATCTTCAAACTCACACAATGTCACTAATGCGTCAATACTCAGATCCATCTACGTTGTTCAAGCAGAAGAAAGAATCTCTGATCTTCATGGCCTTAAGTGTGGGTAACGGGTCTCCTTTGATGACACAAATCCAGTGCCACTGACTCTTTTAATCTTTTGATTATTTTTTTTCCCTGGAGTAGGTGTAGAAAACAGAAATCATGACTTGGCTGTCATGGCCCTAGTATCAAAAAAACCTCCCCAATTTTCAGCAGGATGATGAATGTCACATTGGTAGGGACTTGCAAAACGGGGAGAACAATGTAATCTGGGATTTACTGCCACTACTCAGTCCTAGCTATTCACCTAAATCACTGGCATCTGAGCAATAAATGGTGATCAATTTGGTTTCTAAACAAGATAAATTCTGAAAGGTTGAAGTGTTACAGGAGATCAGTTAAAGTTGCATGGGACAGACTTCGTTACTGTCAACAGAATTTCATGCAGTGCTAATTCAGTATAGGAGAGCCCACCTGTTGTTTTCAGAATGCCAAGAACATACTGAGAGTTTTGAATAGGATAACAGCAAGAAAAGTGAACACATGCTGTGTTTTTTTTTATTTAAACCTAGTCTGACTTAATTTAGGAAAGGAGAAATTATTTTTATTCAGGAGGAGAGAACCTTGGATGACTTCTGGATAAAATCTGACAGCACTGAACAAGAATAACCCTATTTAATCCCAATTCCACCTTGAGACAATTACAAACCTTCTGAGTATCTGTACGTGACTGTTATTTTATCAAAGCTTGCATCCTGGTTTCTTACAGTATCACTGTTTGTCTTTCAATAAAAAATATCTTGATTTTAGACATCCTGATTGTTGTGCATGCTGTCCAAAGAAACGTTCCTCTTATTTTTTTAGCCCTATCATCCAATAATTCAGTATGTGAATTTTGAAAGCCTACAGTTTCTATTTCTGGTCTTTCATTTCCTATGTGCTTTGTAAATAACATCTAAAACTTTCTCCATCATTATTCTTGGGTTCTTGTTTTTGCCCTTCCTACTGGGAAAACATGTCCTGATTTCATTTTGAAAAGACTGTCACTGTTCAAAGGTTCTGCCAGTTTTAGAGAATACCAGAAGATTTAGAGATATTCCTGCTCAGTACTGCACATTAGTCCTTCGTACACCACAGGTTTTCCTGGTAGGTATGTTTGTGCTAATGATTAACAAGCATTCCCTTTTAAAAATCTTATTTTCTGATTAACTGTTTCATTTCAGTCTTCCTTGTCGCGATTTTAACTGTGATTACTTTGCTTCATCTCTCAATCTCATTATTGTTGCACTGCGTGCTTTATTACAGTTTGTCAACTCAGTATTTCATCTACAGCTGTGATCTTTTAATGGTCACATTGCTGCTTCAAATCTTTCTGATTTCTATTGTTTCTTCTAAGTAATTTTAACTCCTTAGTTTCAGCTTGAACCATGATCAACTGAAAACATTTCCAGACATCTGGGAAAGTTTTATTTCAATAATTTGCAATTTACATAAAGAATTATAAAGAATTTCTACTTTCCTTAAGTCACCTTTCCATATTCTTTGTGGAGATTAGAATACATATCCATTAATAGTCAGCCATCACTGCCTTCCTCTTATTTCCACCCTGCCTTCCCTGTATTTCCTGTGACAGTCTTTTCACACACATGCACAGTGAATTTCAATAGCAACATCCATTTCAGAAGAAAAAGTATCTGTGACATTCTTATTTGGGTCACACTTGTCCTTACAGCAATTCACTTTTCACCTTTCTTCTTAGCTTTCAAATCAAAGCAAGAGGAATAGCTATTCCTCCATGATACTCATCATGGAACACTGCTGCTGGCTGCTCTGCACCATCAAGGACACCCAGATCCAGAGGGATGGGGCTGGGCTGGGCTATCTGCTGGGAGTGCTGTCCTAAGATCTACCTGGAAATCTGTGAGACACATAGGTCACAAAATACTGCCTTTTCCTTAAGGGCTGATGGTGAGTCCTCATAAACTCAGTGAAGAACCCAGAATGAGCTGTAAACCAAAGCATGATCTGAGCACAGGAACTCACATTCCTCTCATCACCTTGGCTAGAACAGTGGCAGGCAGGCTCCAGGTGATGGATCATGCAGGACAAACGTGGACACGGCAGACCCTGGGCTTTCTACACACAGAACTCACTGTGGGAACGTCATGCACACAGTAGCCATGCACTGATGTCTTGTGCAATTTTGCAATACATTTCATTTAGCTACTTATTTAGAGCTTTTTTTTGTTCAAGGGTAAGGTTTCCAGAAGCAACTAATATTGTAGACAAATCTAGGGCATTAATTGTCCTACTCCACCTAATTGTGTTGGAAATCCAATCCCAAGAACATCATGGCTTCTCTCAATGTTTACAATTCTTAATCACGACTCTTTTTTATTATTACTATTATTTTATTTTGTATTTTGGATAGGTTGAATGTCTAGCTAATGCCATACAGCAAAATCCAGAAAAAAAAAAAAAAGATTTGCCGCATGGAAAACTTTGATGGGGAGCATACAAATGTAATTTCACCAAGAGCGGAGAGATGCTAAACTGTTGCAACAAGCCTACCTATATTTCATACATGCAACGTCAACATCTGCCGTAGCGTGGTGATACAATTTCCATATGTCGCAACGAGCAAGACAGCGCTTTAGATGGGCTCATTTACATCAGTGGGGGAGCTGCTTCTCCTCCTCATTATCGTTTCACCATAAGAAGCAGAGAAAGCCACACGGCACTTCCTGCCTGAAGTTTACATCAGATCATTCAAGTTGGAACTCTTTTTGCCCTTCTGCGTTGACTCAGCGAGTCTCTGTGTCGTCTCCGCATTTGCCGAGATATTGTAGGTGTGAGTGGTGTGTTTTAGTTTAATGTTGAAGCAAGGCTACTGAGAATCACATGGAATGTTTTATTAGGGAACCAAATTGTTCTCCATTACATCCTGAATATGCACAATACATTTTCTTGGATTTTTTTCTTAATCTTTTAAAATTGCATATTTTAATTAGCAGGTATATTAATATTCAGTAATCATTCAGTAACTCGAAACCTTATGCTTCTTTTTAAGACATACCTAATCAGAAACAATAATGTTTTAATCTAAAGCATTCTATAATCTAAATTACCCCCAACAGAGCTCATTAGTTTAGAAATACAAGTTTGTTACTGGAAAAGGTATTCCATCCCAAGAGTCCATTTAGCAGTGCTGAAGGTTTTTAGCTAACTTTGTAAGGCCCCTCAAACACAGAATATTAAGAAGCACATCGAAACTATTACGTTCTAAAAGCTACCTTTTCTAGGGGATGTTACTTTTAGTTGTCACTGATTAACTGTGAAATGTAGTTGGAACATTTGTAAATTGGTCCTCAGTGCAATGGGGCACATGTAAAGGATGCAATGTGCATGCATCTCACAAATGCATCAAGCTAGAATCTTTGTGACTTTCTTATCAAATAATAAAGGCAAACAAACATGGAAGTACATGGTAGGATGTATTTATGCAAACATAAGACTTGGGTTGGCACATATGGCCATGATACATAACTTTCCTACTATAGCTTCCTTTTTTTTTTTTTCTTCAGCATATTATAGCCCTCTGAGTAAAAACAAACTCTATTCCCAAAATGCACACTATCTGCACATTCCCTTTGTATTTGTTTCCCTTGTTAATGCTTGTACTGCATTTACTTATTTTTCATGCATACCCTGTCTAGGTCTATACGTGCAAGTCACTTTCCTAAAAGACATAAAAGGAGAAAAAAGTACTGAACACTCTTTTCTGCTGACCTGGAAAAACACTTAATTTCTTTTCCACAGAAAGAGTACACGTACTCCAGTTGCAGCTTTATGTGAAGAGACAGCAGTGGGAGGAAAGACATGTTCTTGAAGCATCTGTATAGCCTTGATGCTCGTGCTTCAGATAGTACTTAACAGATCTTTATTACACGTTTTCTGTGAACTAGATATCTGTCTTACAACAGAGGACTTCAGACTTGTCAGACTTAAAACAGGTCCCCTGAAAATTTCTGCTAGAATCAGCATTTTCCTCAAGGCATTGTCTGAAGTAGTTGGACTAGTTATTTATGCTTTTGCCTTGATTTGTTGGTTTGGTGTCCCAAAAGAGATGTATACACACAAAATCACATATTTCCAAGGAATACTTGTGATGAAATTATCCTCAAACTTACATGAACAAATAGTAATTTTAGATATATATTCCTCATTTGATTGAGGAAGGTAGGAGGACAATGGAAGCTGTTATTCTTATAGTTTTTTGCTGATTTTCTTATTTACTTACCTCTTTTCCTGAGAAATCTAAAGTAAAGTATGGAGTCTGCCTATATATCTGCCCAAGGATGATTTCAGTGGCTTGATTGTACTAGAGATAATACTTTATGACAAGCTGAAAAGCTTCCTTTCCCTTGAGGACAGGGCAAACACTTTCAACCCTCAGCTTTTAATGTGTTTTAACCCATCTTCTCACAACATGCTTATATCTTATAATTAATTAATTTAAAAATTTTTACTTGTATGGTTTTTTAATGTTAATAATTTAAGATGCAGGATCATATATATTTATTACAAGCTTTTTTCTTGTGTCTTTAGATGGGCTGTTCTCCTTTCCACAAGTGTTAAAATCCTGTTGTGAATGGTGATCCAGATGATAGTGGCAAATAAGCATGGCAACATAAATTTACAATTTTTGTGCAGTGGTATCATTATAACATACTTTTGCATTAATCTTTCCTAATGGCGTGGCTTTGATGACAGGGCACTGCACTACTGTATACACAAGATGAGACTTCCATTCAATTCTTAATAATCCCAAATCACAAAGTGATCGGTGTCAAGGTCAGTATTTGGAAACAATTCAGCCCACAGTGAAACAGCATGCTGCTAAAGTTAAATTGATTAAAAGAACTTCCCAGAATACCAAGTTGAACCTCTCTAACCTCCTCCTTTTTCATAAAACAAATATATTCCAATTTTAAAATGGAACTGTGTTTTGCCTCTAATGTTTCTGTATGGAGGTTGTCCCAGAGTAGGATGGGTCTGATGACTAAAAAAATTTTTTATTTCAATTGTTACAATTTATTCATTACCAAATTCAGGTTAATTTATTCATTACTAAATTCCAGTTTTAGATGAAATTTCCACATTCCGGCATTTTTCTCCATGTGTTTATAATTAAAAATAATGCCTTTTCTAAGGTTTTGATTTGCTAGCATGACAAACTATAAAAAAATCCACACATTCAAAAGTTTTGCCTATAAATCTTTTCCATTTTCCTAATTGGCCTATGCTTTCTAATGTTTATGAAGTGGTTTCTTTAGTTTGGGAGATGCATATACATGCACAAAACACAATTTATAGGATAAGATTTCTCTTGCCATTTTGGTCAGCTTAGGGCTTCAAATTAACTGGTCACACTGGTACTTCATATTTTGTGGACAGTCACCACCTAGATCTCCTCCTCCATAACATATTTAACAAGACATTGCAGCTTTTATATTGCCTAATCTTGCTCTATATGGAATCTAATATTCCATTTCTAGCACAAATATTTGTACAAATGTGCATGCAGGAACTTAAAAAATAATTTGATGTTTTGAAACAAGTGAAAATTTCCAAAGCGTTCATTTCTTCAGTGTATTGCTATAATACGAATCAATTGATCTGTCAATTCAAAGGAACAAACTATGATAAAAAAAATAAAAATTTGTGCTAAAGAAGAAACTAATCCTCATAATGTTAGCACATCATAGAGAAGACATTTACTAAAATATTTATTTTGATAAAATTGCTATTTATATAGCTAAGCATTAGGATATCAAAGTCAATAAGTGTGAAGCTATAAAAAAAATTATTCCTTTGGGCTTTATACACTATTTAGGCATGGCAGCAAATACAGGTTCTTTCATCTATCTTAAAATCTGAATGTTTGAAGAACAATAGGAAAAGACTTTATGTGTAAAGCCCACCTAACTTTCAATATATTCTAAACCTTCTAATGAAGGGATACATTGGAAAGGAGACAAGAAATATTTCAGGACAAAAGAATTAAGCATTTGATTCTGTCGTACAAAGTGCATTTTTAAATTCAGGTAAAATATTTAAGTATGTATGGTACATAATAAAAAAGCAACTTTAATATTCATTAAGGCGAAAATCATCACAGTTTGCTAGATTAAGCAAAGTTGGAAATGTCCCATGTTTGAATAAAGAAACAATCAACTAAAATTTTCAAGAGTCTACCCTCACCTACCTTAGAGAATGTATAGTGTGTGCTTTGTATCATCTTTCTTGCTCTTGTAGTGACCCAGCAGAGTGATACAGAGTGCAACTTACAGTGCAGTTTGAAAGAGAAAAATGTTTTTCAAAATTTAGTTGTATCATTATTTGTATTTGTATTTAAAAATATCTTTATTTGTAGTGACTGAATTGCTGTTCGGTATTCTGTTGATCCTGAGAGATGCATTAGATCAGAGCAGATGGATTTATTGAAGAACTTGATATCATCAGAGCAACAGATGAAGCAGGCCATTGGGGCAGCTCCATGAATGAAGTAAAAATTTTAAAAAAGGTAGAAGCAACTACAAAGAGAGCAAAGGAATCAGTTGCAGAAGCAATGCTGAAGAGCATTTTGAACAGGTACTACTTGCTGTCTCTTATTTTATTTGCATCCTAATAATTCAGTGTTGATGTTTCTTCAAGGGATAAACAATTTTTTGAGAAATAAAATAAATTTCTAGAGGCTTCTGCAAAATTACAAGGAAAATGGTATACCAATACAATAACTTACAACTTTATAATGAAATCTGAGGGAGGGTTATCCTGTCCAATGCATATGGAAATTTTACAAACTAGTAGGTTTACTAAATATCTTTGTAGAAGTCCATTTTGAAAGCTCTGAGATTGTAGCACTCCAAAATTGTTTTTATTCCTTCTTTTTCTACTTTTGCAAACATACAGAACACTACAACTCATTATCTGAAGACTAGGAAGAATTAGTCTTAATTAGTCTTAAAGAATTGTGAAAGTTCCAACTGTGCCCAAGTGTGCTTCAACATGTTTCTTGGTTGTTTTATTATTCAGAATAGCAGATTCTCATTTTCAGGAATGCAAAGCAATAGCTTCTCTTTGTGAGTGCTCTGTTCAGCAGTAGATTCAGAGGACAGAGTTTACAACACTGTAAGTTCTGAAGTATTTTTGTGGTGACCAAGACTTTTGAAACACATGCTTTACATTTAACTTGTACTTGGAAAGTACTTCTCCTTCTAGCTGGCTTTCAAGATGCAATGTATAACCTTATACAGTAAGTTTGTATGGAAAATATGATGATTCTTTCACAGCTGAAGTCTTGAATAATTGTTTCATTTTGGTTTTTTTTTGTTTTTTTTTTTTCTAATTTGGCCTTGCTGGCTGAACAGATTTCTATGTCTGAAGTACACTTGCACAAATCAATGAATTCGCTCAAAGTGAATTACATAAATATGAAAAATTACACTCTTTCGTTGTTTTATTAAAGAAATCTTCAGTGCTGCTAACTAAAGTAATTTAAAGACATTGTGAAACCCATGCCTTGAGGATTCAGTTTATTCCTTTCTTTTGCAGAACAAATGAGAAATCATTTAATTGACCTCAAACATGTTTTATTGCCAAAAATCCTCTGCTCACTATTGAAGATTCATGGGGCAGTTACTCACATTTCCTCAGGAAAGACCAGCAATTCTGAAGAAAAGAAGAAAGATTTCTGAATATGCAAAAGTTTAATAGCAGGCTAACAAAGTTAAAAGCCATCATTCTTCCTCCTAATATCCCTACGTTGCTCTTTGGCAGTGCTGTGTCTGCAGTCTCCAACATCAATTAACAGTGTATTATTTTTATTGTCTCTGAGGCACTTGTGATCAATAGAAAGAAAGCAATTTACATATGGGTTGCCAGCTGCTCAATCGTACAACAAATGGATGATACAATACATCCTTCTTTTTTTTTATTTATTTTTTTTTTTACAATGAAAAAAGTGTACAAATGAAACAAAGGACATCAAATATAAAAGCTCGGCAGCATAACAATCTCACTTTACATATTTTCAATTGCTTTACTAAAAAAAAACAACAAAAAAACCATTCAGGTCTTTTGCAAGTTAGTAAGGACTTTAAAAAAATAATAATGAAAAAAAAATTGATACATGGGAAATAAAAGTCAAAATTAGAAAGATATAAAACTGACATTTAAATAGGTAGCTCTACCCATTGGTAGACACTTCAAGGATTAAAGACTCCTGCTTTGTTATCTCCATAATTTTTGCTGCAGATATTCTTGTGTGTTCACAGCAATTGTAACTTTTTATAAATGAGCTCTGCTGTCTCATTCACACTTGCTTTCATCTCTTCTGAAGACCTTTCTTATACTTTTCTTACCTCCCCCCCAAAAAAAATGATCTTTCTCAATGTTATTTCTTTTTCTCATTGCTAAAAATGATTTTAATTGGTTTTTTCCTTGTGGACACCTAGTTCATTTGACTTGTCTCTAACAGTTCTTTTTCTTGATGTAAAATAGAAATGTAAATATGCAAAATACAAGTTTCTGTAGGGCTTGACACATAGTCTACTAATATTGGCTAATAAGATACTAATAACCACAAATGCCTTGCAGGAAAACAAGTGTGCAGTTTTTGCACGTAGAAGCATGCATGAGCATTTGTGTAATTGAATGTAAGTACAAAAATATTTATCAGACTACATAAAATTTGTTTAGTTCTAATTTTCTTCCCTGCCATCACCATCCACTGTATCCTGCTCATTGCCTTATTTCAAAAATCATTGATGTAGATGGGTTAAATTTTCCCTCCATAAGAAAACAATGTTTGAATCCTCTTCCAGCTTTCTAAATATTCTGAGGAACTCAAAACCAAAAGAACTTGGAGAGTTTTTACTCAGCTTTACAAGAAAAAAATAAGTGAACTCATGAAGGGGGCAGAGGCTTTCTTTTCACTGATTTTGACAAGAAAAGAAGCGCTTCTTTGAATGCTTAGTCTCCAGGCTTTCTGTTTGAACTACATCTATCACTACAGTAGTCAGCTGTGAGACTGCCAGGATAAAAGAAAGCTGTGAGGGTCAATCAGGCACAGCTCCAAAAGTTATATTGGAGCACAACCTTGTGACAGATAAATAGAAAAATGCTTTAACACTTCACTGCTAAATCATAATCTGGCCATTGGCATTGCCTCAGTAAATGGAAAGAGGAATCATCCTTGAAGAGGGACAGTGATGTGTTGGAGTGGGTCCAGAGAAAGGTGCCGAAGCTGCTGAAGGGTCTGGAGCATGTCTGACGATGAGCAGTTGAGGAGCTTTTTAGCCTGGAGAAAAGGAGGCTCAGGGGTGACCTTATCTATCTACAGCCCCCTGAAAGGAGGGTGCAGATAGGTGGGGTTGGCCTCTTCTCCCAGACAACCACTGACAGGAAAAGAGGGCACAGTCTTTATCTGCACCAGGGGAGGTGTAGGTTGGACATCAGGCAGAATTTCTTCCAGAAAGGGTGATGGAGCATTGAAATGAGCTTTCATAGGGAGTGGAAGAGTCACTGTTCCTGAGAGTGTCAAAGAAAACACTGGCTGGGGCACTCAGTGCCATGGGCTGTTTGACAAGGTGATGTTTGGTCATAGGTTGTACTCGATGAGCTCAGAGGTCTCATCCAACATACTTGATTCTGTGATTTTAAAAAAAGTGATTTTTCTTTTCTTTCTCACCCTCCCTTTTTTTTCTTCTCTTTTTCTTGACATGACAACCCTAATTTAAGTTACTCACAGTGTGAAGTAGATACTCCTCCCCATGAGGAGTGAGGAATTTAGGTTTCAAGAAGAGAGTTGTATTTTCTCCTTAACTAGGCCCACATTTTCCTTTGTGACAATTGCTTGTAGAGGGAACGGAAGTCACCATCTTATATAAAAGAAATATTCAAACCAAACTTTTTAAATTGTCACTAGGATCTCATAAAATATGAATTTTCTAATTCTTCTGATATTAATTATTTATTTTAAAATCACTTATTATGTTCTCATTTCATATGTGTGTAATTTATCTTTGAGTGGTCATAAAATGTTTATAGATTATATTCTACCTATTAGGACCTGATAAAATTCCTGTCCATCTTAAATGAGATGGTTTCTCTACCAAGTGTGCATACAAATCTCTTCATGAGATAAGTTTTCTGTTCTAAGAATTTTTATCAAATATGGGGAAAAGGATTTTTTTTATGGTTTCATGCACATCTTGGAGAAATTAAGACAGTAATTAGAAAGAAAAATGGATCATTGCCACATGAAAAAGAATAGTCATTTTATATGATGAATTTTGATTTGATTACCCAAGAAAAGTAATGAACTCACGTCATGGAAATAATCAGTGTTAATAGACTCTCATTTTTCATTATCAACAGGGGAAAATTATTTCTATCAGTATATCAAAAGAACTTTATTTTAGCATTGCTATTGTAATATCAAAGAACCTCTCAGTTTTGAGGGTCTCTGGGTTTAAGACATTTAAAATTTTGAAGCACAGTACAAAAGAGAAAATATTCTGGTAGCTAGTAAGACATGAGAATCCAAATAATAAAAGAGAAATTGAAAGTACATCTCAAAGAATGTATAACACATCATGAGAGAATGGTTTCATAGATGAACAGCAACTTTTTACATAAACTATACTAAATGAACCAGGCAGATAATGCTATTCCTTATTCCAAATTTTTAGCAAAATTTTATAGCTCAAAGTAGAAAACGGAAAAATCAATAGTGATTGAACCATTCTGTTCAAACTACTAAGCCTTGGTATTGCATTTATATTTTCTACATATATTTAGATATCTTTCTTGTATACACATATATATCTGTCTTGGTTTCAATTTATTCTCAACAGCTGTTACACTGATGCGTTTTGTATAGGGAATGCAAATAGTGTTGATAACACACCGTTGTTTTGGTTTTCCAAATCATGTTTATCCTAAGTCAAGGACTTTTTTCTTCTTTCATGGTCTGCCAGTGAGGGATGACACAAAGAATTTGGGAAGGAGCATAAGCGGAAAGTGACCCTAGTTACAAAGGATAGCTCTACACCACAAACATATGTCCACTATAAAACTTGGGGATTATTGGGAAGAGGGACAATTTGTTCAGGGGTGGCATCGCTCAAGACATTGGTCAGCAGTGTTTGGAGCGATCTGATTGGAAGCATCATTGTTTTTTTCTTTTTTTTTTTGTTTTTTGTATTGTTTTTTTAATCATCTGCACATTATACATGTGTTTTTAATTTATTTTCAAATATAAACTTTTCTCATCTCGAAGTACAGTTTTGTGAACTCCTTCCCATTCCCAAGGGTTGGGTGGACGATCAGAGAGGATTGAGTGACTGGCTTTGTGGTGTTTTTAATTTCAGGTGGGCTTAACCCTGACAACATCGATATGATAAATGCATATATATTAATATAAATGAATTAAATAAATTATAATACAAATAATAAATAAAATAAAATAAAAATAAAAATGAATATAAATATATAATATAATAAAATATAATTAATCATTAATATAATATATATTATAACAATATAAATAATAATAAAATTAAATATGTAAATATATATTAAATATAATAAATATAATAATAAATACATAATATGTGTGTGTGTGTGTGTGTGGTTTGGTTGTTTTACATAATGTTGTGTGTGTGTGTGTGTGTTAAGATACATATATGTTGTGTATATGTTCTATTCATATAATCCATTTACATACATAACATTTATTTATGGAGAAGATAGCAACGTGTAATTTGGTTTGCCTCGAGGTTTTGCTGATCACATTCCAGTTTTAAATTATTGTACTGGAAAGATTTTGTTCAGCTGTTTCGACATTAACGTGCCATCCTGTGGTAATGTAGCTGTCATCTGAGAAAGAAAGATCTGTAAAATCTATTGAGAATGATGCTGCATCACCATCTTCTATATGTGACCAAATAATCATTTTCAAAGACACCATAACCGCGCTGGAGCAGATTCAGGTCTCTCTTTTATCTCAATTATCAAGCTGGCTGAGGGGTAGTAAATAATACCTTAAGTGAATTACCGTGAGATTTTAACAAAAATTCTTTTTGGCTGTGCTTGTATTTACCTGCAATTTCTCTCCCAGTGGTGAATTTCCGATCCCTCACTTGATTGTTTACAGTTATATGGATAATGAGTCTGGATCCTACCACAGATTACACCAGACAGACCACACCAACTGCTGGTAAGTGTTTTAGCACAAAGGTTTTGGAAAACTCTAATATATACAAGTTATGCATGCAATGTGAGTAGCAGGTAGAGGTTTCTTTGTGAAACTTGCTGTTAAAGACACATGCCATCTGTTGGCGGTTTATACTTCCGGCACATGAGACAAATTAGTCTTCCCTATCACTGATTCAGTCAAATCTGTCATTCTCGAGAGTAAGCTGGCTGGCAGCAAAGACATTCCACAAGAATACACCCGGAACCCCGTCTAGCATTTTTTTATCCCTCCTAATCTTGTTTTTAAAGTACTCTTTTCCTGAACAATTCAACATAAAGAAATCATTATTTTTTAAAACTCCTTAATTTTTCGTCACCGAAACACACATAAATGACTCCGTAGGGGTCTTAAAGAAGTTCAGAGGTTTCCAGATTCAACCAAAGAGATATACTATATCATATATAAATTTGAACTTCTTGAAAAACATTCTATGTTGAAAGTTCCCATGTCATAAATGAAAAAAACTCTTATGTGTGCAACTGAAAAAACATATAAGCAAAGGCTGTATTTGGAGTAGAAAATGTTTGAGGACTGTCGAGACTCTGGCTTGCGCTCCAGACAAACACAGTTATCATTACAGACACAAGTTTGCAGGGTTTGTAAACCAAAAACCAATAAGAAAACTCATGTCATTCATTCATGGAGTGCCATCATTGTAAAATATGGGGAAAAGGCAAAATAAAGATATATATAAAGTTATTAACATGAGCAAGAACAATTATATTCTAGAGGTAGCAATAGATTAAACTTAACAATAAAAAATGCTCAGTGCATCACACTGGTCCATTTTTTCATACACTAACATACCAAATAGTATTTTAACATGCTCAGTACCCTTACAGTGGTTTGATTTATCATCTGTCCAAGATTTTCTTAGTAAAACCGATGAAAGTTCTTCCTCTCTTTTTCCTTTTTTTGAATTTTAGAGAAATAAAACAACACTTTCCTCATAGGACATGACTGTCTAAGGCCATGACACTGGTCACAGCTCATGTGCTTACACAACAGCTGAGAGATATTGTTTGCCTCAGTTGCACGCATTGTCACTTTTTGACTGCTCAAAGCCTTCAACACAGTGAGATTTTTGCTCAACATTGTCTGCATCTGTACATTCACAGCTTCACAGCAAATCTCCAGGGACAAAAGCTTCCAGCAGTTAAAGCTTCTTAGGCTTCTCCTGAAGAACTGGAGCCCATGTTTTGAAGTGCCATTCCATAATTTGCCTGCACAAAATATGCATTAAAATACTGCTTTTCTACTCATTACACTAGTGCTCCAG
The DNA here is from genome assembly GCA_009741485.1 of Malurus cyaneus samueli. Taxonomy (NCBI): domain Eukaryota; kingdom Metazoa; phylum Chordata; class Aves; order Passeriformes; family Maluridae; genus Malurus; species Malurus cyaneus. The sequence continues at coordinate 55,791 of VKON01000273.1, read as the reverse complement.
TATTTTGAGGCTTACTGTATTGAGGATAAATGGGAACAAACTATGATTTTCATGCACTGAACCTGTACTTCACTGTACAACATTAATACTAATATTCACTATATTGCAGGTCAGCATTAGATAAGACAGCCATAAACAGCAAAAATAGAGACTCCACTATTCCCTTATACTGTAATTCTTATCTCAGAGAAGCATGTACAATGTTTCCTACAAGGTTTTGTCTTGTTCCATGATCATGGGTTTTCCTTTTGACTTGAATTACAGGTTTTGAATTTACATATATGTGGTATGCACATGCATAACACTGTCCTTATTGTTGTCCTTTAAAGAAGGTCACTATTTGAATATCCTTCAGATATTTCTGTCCCTTCAGACACAATTTATCTGACAGGTAGTTTCTGGTGTCAGTATCATTCCATAAGGAAGGATGTGAAAATTACTTTATTACTTGCAGTAAGTATAAATAACTTCTGTTTAATAACATGTAACAGCTTTTATTTCACATGGATTTCTTTATGACATTCCGTTCATGGTCTACTGTACACTGTGTCAAAACACTGATAATTAATAAAAAACAAATTTAGAAATATACTAATTTTTTGCTCTGCAAATTCTCAATAGTCTTGTAAAATACTGGAATGAAAGGGCCTAAATTAGACAGTCAAATCAATCTTTGTCTCTTTTCAGCTGTGTTGTGTTTGGCATTTTTTTTTTTTGGGGGGGGTTCGGGGGAAGGGAGGTTTGTAATAGTTTTTTGCCTTCGCATAATCTCAGGGCAGCAGTGCGTTTATTAGAATTCAGGTGAGACAGTTACAGTTAACATAAATAGGCGGGCTTCGCAGGTGAAACCACCTTGATAGAACCATGTTCTTCACCAAATATTTTTGTTTATAAACGCTATTCTCACAAGTAATTCTTTACTTGTAGTTCCCTCTCAGACTGCAATGACAGCCTGTCATCAATATACTGACAAATTTACCTGCCAAATCAACCATATTATTTCTACAAAATTCGTTGTCAAGCTCTTTGTGTTTTTATGCTTCCATAAACATAAATATTGTTCCTCGTGGTGTCTGTTTGGTTTGTGACTCATGGTCATGATTCTGGTCTTTCATTTAGAGTCAAAGCTTTTCAGGGATTTTTTTTGATGTACCCAACAGAAGTACCAAAGCGAAGGGCAACAGAAGTGGCATAACTAAAATAACAGGATTCTCCTCCTGACATCATGGAACGCTTGTTTATTCATGAGGATAGCAAAGGACTGGCACAGTTGCCCAGAGATAGAGTCTGCTGTCTTCGTGGAATTCTCAAGAGATCTCCCAGATCCATCTGTGCATGATCCTGGACAATGGCCCTGGAAAGCCCTGTTTTGAAGCATGGGAAGGAACCAATGAATACCAAGATATCACCTCCAGCCTCAGACATTCCGTGATTCTTTGATACGGCCTGTGGGCATTTTTGCCTGATTCTATTCCTGCTATATTATACTAGAGGTATGATCTGAACACATCATTATAAAAGCCTAGAGAAATAAGATTGAACATCTATTAAAATTTGAATATAACCTCGATGATCACCATCAAAAACAAATGCTTCTCACTTGAGCTTTAATGCTTTCCATAATAACTCAGAATATCTACATCTAGATAATTTTAAACAATATTATGCTCTTGTCGATTAGCAGGTATTTTCTGGAAACTTGTTTTGTTTCTGGTCTTAGTCTGCTCAGGAGAGCAACTATTCTGGAAAGATTAAACAATGTGAGAGAAATTCTGAAATCTTGTGAAAAAAATATGTCATGTATTTATTCATCATTTCCCAGGGGAAAAAAAATAAATAGAGAAGGAAATAAGAGTTTTGATTTAAGGCTAGGTTAATTTTTCAGTTACTTCTGTTTAAATCTCTGCAGATCCGTCTGCTAAGTGTTTTTACATAAGTTCGTGTCACCTGCTACTTAGTAATCACGACCAAAATATTATTCCAGTCTGCAAAAAATCAATCAATCAATAAATTGATTGATTAAAAATACAGAAAATAGAATGTTTAGAGCTTCAAAATAGTCTCTATAAGGCCAATATATCTAGACAAATAGGCCTTTGTATTTCATCCATGCAGGAGAAGTTCATGTGTGTTTGGAGAGTTCAGCTTGTGTGACCAGACGCACAAGTGCCAGGTGCGGCTCCCTGCGCGGCTCACAAGATTACTGTGTGCTGTCTGCAGCTGGCATTGCCTTGTTTGCAGGCTGCTGCAGAGACCAGAGGGGAATGTGGCAACCGTTTGGGTGCCGTATGAGGCAGCTAAGCTCTAGCCAGTGCTAATTAGAGATAGATCCGATATGTGTTTTTCCTAGGTAGGGAAAAGTGAAATGCCAACCTGATTTCAGAATAAATGTGTAAAGTCTCAACAAAGTGAAAGACAAAACAAAGAAAAAAGAAAGGCCAAAAGAAAATGAAAGTAACATGTAAGAACTTATCTAATCTATAAGCTGCAGTTAGTTGTTGACTTAGAGAGACTTTTACCCTGTGTATTCTGAAACATGAGTCCACTGCAGACAGGGCCAATACAATTTGAAGAACAGTCAAATTATGATAACCACAGACAATATGTTGTCCAACCTATGAACTGGTATTTCGTTTTTGTTGATATTTAACACAACAGGTTTACTTTAAAAGTCTACTGGAATTTGTGTAATCAGTCATTGACTCAAGGAGCAGAAATTACATCCTGTTAATGTTACTCAACGCCTGAATTTCAAATAGAAGCTTTATTCTGCTTCGCTTTTAATCAAGTTGTTAAGAACATTTTTGTATTGTATACCAATCTTTTTTTTTTTTTTTTTGGCAAGTGCATTATATATTTGGGGAACATGAAGCAATTTAAAAAGTGAGCTTTTTAATCTGTATATAATGCTTGGGTGATTGTTATTATAATCAATAACTTTAGAAGAAGAAAGCACTGTCCAAGAAGTATGAAACCAAGGCTATGTGGCGTTGTTGGTGTAATTAAAGTGGGCACAGCTAATTGTGCATGTTCTATGTGAATCAGTCCTTCTGATAAATTCGATTAAGATGGCCCATGTAAGAAATTGGCAAAATGTACATTACCGTTTTTAGTCAAAATTGCTCCTTTTTAAAAACTTGTTAGTATTGTGAGAATCTCTGTTTTAGTGAGCTCATTGCAGCAGTGTGTATTGACAGTAATTCAGTGAAACAATTCTGAAAGTCATTCAAATATCTAACTTAAAGGACATTTAATAAGGTGTTAGGAGTTCATCATGAATTCTAACTCCCTGTTCCCCTTTATTTTTAATATCGATATATACTTATAATAGTATTATCTATAAAAAGAATGTAGACTACAAAACCTGTAGTGGCAACAGGTAAGGAAAAAATAGAAAATAATGTAGTAGCTTCCATTTTGAAGGGTTTGTGATCAACTTAGGAATGCAATAGAAAATGTATTGAATGATGCAGACCTTGGGGAGTTGAGGATTAACATTTATAATAATAATAATCCAACTTCTAATTGCCAGAAGAAGGAGAGCATAACTCTAAACTAGCAGCCTTTAAAAATGTTTCAATTTTCTGGGAAGCATCAATGGCCGCAGTTTTGAAATTCATAACACAACTGTAAGTTCAGAAAACATTGATAGAAATAAAATTCCTCATGTTTCTGCTTCATTAATTCTCCGTAATTAGCAGTCTTCTGACGTAAAAAAGAAGAAAAACCATCAGTTCAAGTGTGAAGTTATATTGCATTTTATATGAAGGACTTTTCAGAAAATAACAGGAAAAGTGTAGGGTTCAGAGCAAAACTTCACTGACAGAGATCTATGAGGTATACAAAGTCTTGTCATTATACGTGTTTGTAGCTCGAGAAACACTGAATCATGCTCTAGAAATTCAGTAATAAAATCAGTACAAGAATTCTGAGTTTTCTCTGTGCCTGAAAATGATAGAGCTTTTCTAAATTTGGAGGGATATAGATTGTGCTAAATCGAATCCTTTAAGGTAAACTCATTAAGTGACTGAAGTACAGTAAAGCTGGCCTCAGGCAAAACTGGAAGGTCTTAACATCTAAATCGCAAATTACCCTTAAAATGTCCGATGAACTTATATAACACTGGAGATACCAAACATTTAAGTAATGCAACAAACTTTAATAGGAAACATTTTAATACATAAATAATCTATTTCACTACAATAATTCGCGCGACAGACACGAATCACACAAGCATTTATGTCAGCGCCGCTTTGGACAAGGAGGGAGCAACACATACTACAAGGCGTATTATGGAGCGCGAACTTGTACTTCATGCAACCTCCAGGTCAAAAACAAAAAATTTTCTGCCAAATGGCTCTCCCAACACTGAAGTGTCCAGCCTTTGGGTCAGGCTTTTGTTATTATTTAGATTATAAATGTGAGGTGATTGCTGTATTTTCAAAGCAGATATGTAAGAAAAGAGCAGTAACATAACAAACAGCTGGAAGTGAGCCAGGATGTGAGTATCCTTGTACCCACACTCTTCTGGCCCAAGATATGTTCAAGGCCATGATCTTTCACCACCAAGGAATGTCAAGCTATGAGGAAAGGCCAAAGGGAGCTTCTCTCTGCATTTTTCACCCTTTGTTTGCAGACTCCACGACTTGGTACAGAAAGTAGAAATGATTGACATGGAAGTGATACGTAGACCACAGCTCTGATGTTTTCTGGTTATCACAGTCTTAGAAGGGGGCAACCAGGGCTTCAAGCTTCCGCCATAATATTTCGATAATTTGTTCAGTCAGTAAACGTGACTAAGCAAAAAGTTTGACAAGAAGTAATCATTCATGCTGGCTGGATCATTTCCACTTATCTTCAGAAAGAAAATATGCGGACAGACAGTGAATAATATATTGAAAACCAAAGCTCTATGTGATACATGTTTGTTTAAGGCTGCAGGAATTTCTAACAAGCAATTTTATTTACTGTGAAGTATTCAGTTACATATAATGTGCAAGTTAACTTTAATAAGTGTTCAATAACAATCTAAAATCATGTGTGAAATTCAGATTTTGAAATAGTTAATGAGGATTTTTTTGTTTGGTAAGACACAAAAGATCTCTACTTGGGATCTTATTTCAATGTTTTGCTAGATTCTGTCTTTGAGAGGCTCAGCTGGAAGCTAGGGGTTTAATGTTAGTCTTTTGCTTTTGGGAATATTGTTTGCAACTGGCCTTTTTGTAACAGATGTGCTTTCACTTACTAACTAAATTAAAAATTGCAACGTTGTATATTGGCACAGTGTAGGTGAAGATTATGTGCAGGGGACCAACAGACGAGAGAAGAGCTTTTGATTGAACATGTTTCTATCCGTTATTTAAGAGATTGATATACAACATACATATAAAATGTTTCAAATCTCTACATATGTATTCATTAAAACACAAAAATTATATGAAGTTAGGAAGAAAGTAACCCATTTAAAAAAATCTTCCTTATATCCACAGAGTCGTTCTTTCCCCTCAAGTTTGTTTTTTGTTCCATAGTTTAAGGTTTCCTATTGAAAATAAGCCTATGAAAGGCTTCTTCCTTCTTCTCACAGGCAATAGTCTTCCTTGCCAATTGCAACCAGTCATTTATTTTTCCAATCTGAAGTCTCCCGAGCACTGGTCTTCTTGGCAGGAGTTCTGCTGTTTAGCCAGCTCTCATGTGAGTTATAAAAACAACCAATGTTGGGTTTATAAAACACTATGTTAAGTATAAGAATGAACACTATATTTTTAAGACAGCACAAGATTTTTAATTGTTTTCTATAGGAACTTTTTCAACAAATTGGAGGGAACACTAAGAAGAATGCGTTAGCTTCAAATGACTCCTTATAATCGCTGATTTGATTGTGGGCACATGAAAATCCTGAAAGTGAATATGGCATTAGTCTTCTCCACTAACGCGATTGCTGGCTGTACTTTGGGTGAAAAGAAGGGTGCTGTTTATTCACACAAAAGGTAAATCATTACTCTGGACCTTTTACTTCGTCCTCCTCTATGGAAGGTAAGAGCCAAGAAAGTCTATTCCCAGAAGGTTGCAACACATGTTTTTTAACACTCATCTCTGTATTCTTACCATCTAGGCTTCTAGGCAATCTGAACTACTGCTCAACTCAACAGTCTCTAGCCTAATTTAGTACAATTGTTTACTCTTATCCAAAAGCCTGTCATTTTCTGAGGATTTACAAATACAAGATAAACACATTTAGAAATCTACAGCTGTGTGCATAAAGATGACATTTTTGAAACAAGATCTCTTCTCTTAATTACAGGGACTTTATGTGAATATACATCATAAATCTGAGCTCTTGGAAGTAAAAGTTATCAGTTTACATCTGAGATTTGTATTTACCTATTCATTTTCAACTGTGTTAAACTTTCCTGAAATCCCAATCCACAAGTGATTATTCGCAGAAGATACACATCTGCTTTAATTGTAAATGTCGCAAGACAAATATAATGAAATACGCTTTCCTACCAAGTTACATACATCTTAAGTTGATTTTATGGATAGCTCGAATTAAGGACTTTCTTGTGAGATGTCAGAGCCAGTGGAGTGGGCAGGGGAGAAGACTTCGAGATACATAGTATAAGAGGAAAATATTCATAGTTCATCGTTCATACCAATTATACATTAAACACCACCTAGGAAGCCTGCGGAATTTTTATTGAGGCAATAAATATATTAAATTTCATTGTCTGATCCACCTATGGCCTATTGCAAGTCTGTTAATTATGTGTGATAGCTACTGAAATGAAAAACAGTAGGCTGTTTCATAATGGACCATATTTCCTATTATTTTCTTAACTGAACAATTAATTCGATATTTTGGCTTGTTATTTTCCTGATTTCAGTTGATTTACCACTAAACGGAAACTAAATTGTACAAAACTGTGTTATCATGCATGGTCAGGTTTCTTGCCTCTTGTATTCACCCTCATGCCAGACCTGGTGAATTATAAGCAGCATAGCAGACTCATCAAGGCTTTTTTCCTAATGAACAGTCTTGGCATTTTTCCTTTTGTCTAGGAAATTCTTATATATCATAATCACACTCCTTGTCTCTGTCTATTAGTTAAGCGCACTATCAGTAAAGTGTCCAAATATCACAGGTTTAAAACATAAACATTGCTTACATAGCAGCCTGCTAAACTAGAAACAAATTTTTAGAAAAGTCGATTAGAACAAATTCAGTGCGGGAAATAGTCCTCCAAGTATATTTTTAACACTAGATGTAAAAAGAGTTTTGATATCTTTTAAAGCGATAGATGTTAATCAGAGTTTCACACCTTCACACCAATTTCCCAAAGTAATCTTATTATCAAAATCCCTCCATTATTGCTCAGGTTTCTCAGTTCTACGTGATTCTATGCTATAGTTTTGTTCTTTTTTCTGTTTCTACTGCCCTCCCCTGGTTATGATTCTGGCACAGGCAGTACTTTAAGAGAAACCAGTCTCCTCGGCAGAAGACACATTGATAGTTGAACGCCATCACAATCATTGCTGGCGAACGGGAGAGACACAGAAGACCTCTTAGACGTGGTAGAAAGCACAATCTTCAAACTTAATTGTGCATGGTCTCGCGAGGGTTTTATATCCTCGGTCCTAACGTAATGGCAGACAAACGTAACGCTTTTTGTTAGACGGGGTAACGGTATAACTTAAACAGTTCACGAAACCCCTACAACAACATAGATACCTTATAATGGCAGTTTGCCGTTGCAGGAGCGCGTGCTGACTCCCCTTGTCATACAGTTACATTGGTGGTTCTCCAGGCCATGAGGGTGCTCGAGAAGCCCCTACTGATACAGTCAAGCACCTGCCGGCGTGCTGGCCTACACGTGGCCAACGGTGGCAGACTGTTCCAGAACTTCACGGTTCTTCCTCTTCACCCCTACCACGCGGCCTAGGCCTTTAGATTGGCTCACCACATACGATAATCTGATAAGAACAATTTTCATTGCCGATCAGCAGGTTAACAGTCTGAGGCAACATTTTCCATCTCTGCTCCTGTGAAATAAAGTTTGATTGCTTATAGTGTAAGAGAGAGATTCATAGTACAATGAAATAGATTGTCGAGCAAGTAGCACATAACCAACTTAATGCTTAAGCAAGTAAGTTGTGTGCTTTCAGATTTGTTTGTCCAACTGATCACGAGGTGTATGGTGTTTACTTGGTCCGATTTTTTGGTGTGAGGGATGGGACCAAGGAACCAAAAAGAGGCTGCTAATAGAAGTTCTAGAAACTGTTCTTTCTTCTTCTCGAACAAAAGGAGCCTAACAGCCTCGTTGGTTCAGGCCAATCCATCATGGCTCTGAGGAGTATGGACAGGCTTGAATCATCAGGCCTGGGCAAATGAACAGGTTGTTAACACCTCTGTGAATGGCCATTATCTAGCATTAAGATAGAATTCAACAAGATAGGGACGGCCGCGTGTTTGTAGCTTAGGTTGGTAGATGTTTTTTAGTTCATGCACTGAGGAAAAAAACAGAGCAGGGGAGGGTGAAGAAGATGTAAGAAAAAAAATGGAGACTGAAGATCAATAAGGAGAAGATGGGATTGGCTTGCTGTGTGCTTTGTTGCTAGGTCTCGAGCATGGAGAAAGATTGAAGCGTTGCTCAAAAGAGGACTATTTGCATCAATCTAGAGGAACCTTGATAGGAAAAAGAGAGCAAAGCCTTGCCGAGCAAAAGAACGCTGGCTTTGGGCTGGACTAAACATAGCAGAAAAAAAGGGGGAGAACAAGGCGTTGCCCCGCCCGAGCAGACGTCGAAGTAAGGGATGCTTTAGAAGAACTGTGTTCTGACTAGGGAGGGGTTTGTGATGGGTGGTGGCTCACATCGCTGAAGACAGCGCGAGTTGGCCGAAGGACATGCTTTCTTTTCGTCGCCACAGGAGGTAAATGGAATATCGCTCTTCGGCGTATCAGCAGTATCAACTGACATGTTCCTTGGGAAAAAAAAAAAAAACTTCACAGCTGGAGCTGTAAGAGAACATTCTCTAGAAATGGCTGGACGATAACCATAAGAGTAGTTTGATCTGTGTTAAGCTTTCATTCCGAGCCCTTCTGTGTGTGGGAAAACATGGGGGTGGAAAGGGCGAGGATCTGAGAAAGAGACCGGTTCCTGAAAGAATATCAAAGTGTCTTTAAAATGTCTGTTTATTTTCTTCTTCCTGTAATCTGTCCCTATCTTCATTTCCCCTCCCCAGTGCCGTAGTATTCTTAGTAGGTTTGTAGGTAATAAAATTATTTTTCAACTTAAGTGAATGCAGCCTGTCGACTATTCTCTGGAGCACATACATAATCTTTCTTCAATATGTCATGTTATCTGAAAGCACAAAATTTTTGTGTAGATTGGGGCTTCGCTTCTCTTCCTTCCTTCCTCTCCCGGTGGGGGGAAGGGAGGAGCTTAGTGGGTGCAAGGTGCTTTTGACTCTTTTGGTTTTTATGCCTTCCATAAACTAAATATTGTTCCTGTGTGTCCCTGTTTGTTTGTGTACTCATGGTCTGATTCTGGTCTTTCATTTAGAGTCAAAGCTTGTCAGGATTTTTTTGATGTACCCAACAAGAAGTACCAAGCGAAGGGCAACAGCAGTGGCATAAGCTAAAATACAGGATTCTCCTCCTGAACATCATGGAACGCTTGTTTATCATGAGGATTAGCAAGGACTGGCAGCAGTTGCCCAGAGATAGAGTCTCTGTCTTCGGGATTCTCAGAGATCTCCCAGATCCATCTGTGCATGATCCTGGACAATGGGCCCTGGACAGCCCTGTTTGAGCATGGGAATGGAACCACATGAACTCCAGAGATCCCTTCCAGCCTCAGACATTCCGTGATTCTTTGATACGGCCTGTGGCATTTTGCTGATTCTAATTCCTGTATATTATACCTAAGAGGTATGATCTGAACACATCATCTATAAAAGCCTAGAGAAATAAAGGAACAATATTATCCCTTGTTCAATTAGCAGGTATTTCTGGAAACTTGTTTTGTTTTGTCTTTAGTTCTGCTCAAGGAGAAGCAACTTTCTGGAAAGATTAAACAATGTTGAGAAAATTCTGAATCTTTGAAAAAAATATGCTCAGTGTATTTATTCATCATTTCCCAGGGGAAAAAAAAATAAAAGAAAGGAAAAAGAGTTTTGATTTTAAGGGCTAGGTATTTTTCAGTTACTTCTGTTTAAATTCTCTGCAGTATCCGTCTGTAAGTGTTTTTACATAAGTTCGTGTCACCTGCTACTTGTAACAGACAAAATATTATTCCAGTCTGCAAAAATCAATCAACTCATAAATTTGAGTTGATTAAAATAACAGAACAAATAGTGTTAGACTTTCAAATAGTCTCTATAGGCAATATATCTAGACAAATAGCCTTTGTATTTCATCCTGCAGAGAGTTCATGTGTGTTGAGAGTTCAGCTTGTGTGACAGACGCACAAGTGCCAAGGTGCGGCTCCCTGCGCGGCTCAGCAAAGATTATCTGTGTGCTGCTGCAGTGGCATTGCTTGTTGCAGCCTGCTCAGGACCAGAGGGAATGTGGCACGTTTGGGTGCCGTATGAGGGCAGCAGCTCTTACTCAGTGCTAATTAGAGATAGATCCATATGTGTTTTCCTAGGTAGGGAAAAGTGAAATGCTCAACCTGATTTCAGAATTAAATTGTGTAAAGTCTCAACAGAAGGTGAAAGACAGAAACAAAGAAAAAAAAAAGGCCAAGAAAAATGAAAGTTAACATGTAAGAAGACTTTCTAAAAACTGCAGTTAGTTTGACTTAGAGAACTTCTTACCCTGTGATTTGAAACATGAGTCCTACTGCAAGACAGGGCAAACAATTTTAAGAAAGCAAAATTATATAAACCACAGAACAATATGTTGTCACAACCTTAATCTGGTATATTTTTTTGTTGATATTTAACTACAAAGGTTTACTTTAAAAGTCTACTGAATTTTGTTAATCAGTCATTGACCAAGGAGCAGAAATTACATCTCTGTATGTTTACTTCAACCTGAATTTCAAAAGAAGCTTTATTCTCTTCGCTTTATCAGTTGTTAAGACATTTTGTATTGTACTACGTCAAATCTTTTTTTTTTTTTTTTTGCAAGTGCATTTATATTTGGGGAACATGAACAATTTAAAAAGTGACTTTTTATCTGTATATAATGCTTTAGGGTGATTTTATATACATCAATAACTTTAGAAAGAAGAAAGCACTTCCAAGAAGTAATGAAACCAAGGCTATGTGGCGTTGTTGGTTAATTAAATGTGGGCACAGCTAATTGTGCATGTTCTATGTGAATCAGTCTTCTGATAAAATTCATTAAGAATGCCCATTAAAGAAATTGGCAATTACATTACCTTTTAGTCAAATGTCTCCTTTTTAAAAACATTGTTAGTATTGTGAGAATTCTGTTTAGTGAGCTCATTGCACAGGTGTATTGACAGTAATTCAGTGAAACAATCTGAAAGTCATCAAATTATCTAACTTAAAGGACATTTAATAAGGTGTAGGAGTTCATCAGATTCTAACTCCTCCCTTTTATTTTTAAATATCACATTTATACTTAATAATATACTTAATAAAAAGAAATGTTAGACTACAAAACCTGTAGTGGCAACAGGTAAGAAAAATAGAAATTATGGTAGTAGCCCATTTTGAAGGGTTTGTGATCAACTTAGGAATGCAATAGAAATTATTGATGGTATGCAGACCTTGGGGGAGTTGAGGAATTAACATTATAATAATAATAATCCAATTCTATTCCAGAAGAAGGAAGCATACTCTTAAAAGCTAGCCTTTAAAAATGTCATATTTTCTGGGAAAGCATCAATGGCCCAGTTTGAAATTCAGTACACTAAATGTAGTTCAGAAAACATTGATAAAATAATGCCTCATGTTTCTGCTCTATTAATTCTCTATTAGCAGTCTTCTGACTGAAAAAAAAGAAAAACCACAGTTCAAGTGTGAAGTTAAATTGCATTTTATATGAGGACTCTTCAGAAAAATAACAGGAAAAGTGGTAGGTGTTCAGAGCAAAACTTCATGACAGAGATCTATAGAGGTTATACAAAGTCTTTGTTTCAATTATACCGTGTTTGTAGCTCAGAAACACTGAATCATGCTCTAGAAATTCAAGTAATAAAATCAGTACAGAATTCTGAGTTTTTCTCTTGCCTGAAAATGAAGAGCTTTCTAAATTTGGAGGGAATATAGATTTGCTAATAGAACTTTAAGGTACAACTCATTAAGTGACTGAAGTACATAAAGCTGGCCTCAGGCAAAACTGAAGTTCTTACATCTAAATCCAAATTACCCTTAAAATAGTCCATGAACTTATATAACACTGGAGATACCAACATTTAAGGTATGCACAAACATTTAATAGAACATTTAATAGATATAATACATCACAATTCTTCACATAAAAAACCACCACATCAATTTTTGTGCTTTTGAGGATACCCATTACAGGCTAGAACAGCTTGTACCTCATGCACACCTCCAGGTCAAAACAAAAATTTTTCTGCCAATGCTCTCCAGACACTGAAGTGCCAGCCTTTGGGTCAGGCTTTTGTTATTATTTATTTATAAATGTTGAGGTAGTTGCTGTATTTCAAAGCAGATATGAAGAAAAGAGCAGTACATACACAACAGCTAGAGAACTGAGCCAGATGTGAGTATCTTGTACCCAGCACTCTTCCTGGCCCAAGGATGTTCAAGGCCATATCCTTCACCACCAAGGGAAATGTCAAGCTATGAGGAAGGCCAAAGGGGAGCTTTCTCTCTGCATTTTTCACCTGCTTTGTTGCAACTCCACCACTTGTACAGGAAAGAGAATATTGACAGGAAGGATACGTAGACCACAGCTCTGATGTTTCTGGTTATCACAGTCTTAGAAGGGGGAACCAGGGCTTCAGCTTCCGCCCAATAAATTATTTCGATAATTTGTTCAGTCAGTAAACTGACTAAGGCAAAAGTTTGACAAGAAGTATCATTCATCTGGCTCGATCATTTCCACTTATCTTCAGAAGAAAATATGCTGGACAGACAGTGAATAATATATTGAACCAAAGCTCTATGTGATACATGTTTGTTTAAGCTCAGGATTCTAACAAGCAATTTTATTTACTTGAAGTATTTCAAGTTACATATAATGTGCATTAACTTTATAAGTGTCAATAACAACTAAAATCCATGTGTGAAATTCAGATTTGATAGTTAGAAGGATTTTTTTTTTGGTAAGACACAAAAGATCTTCTACCTTGGGATCTTATTTCATGTTTTGCTATTCTGTCTTTGAGAGGCAGCTGGAAGCTAGGGGTTTTAACTGTAGGTCTTTTGTCTTTTGGGAAATTTAGTTTTGCAACTGGCCTTTTTGTAACAGATGTGGCTTTCACTTACTAACTAAATTAAAAATTGCACTTGTATTATTGGCATGCAGTGTAGGTGAAGATTATGTCAGGGGACCACAGACGAGGAAGAGCCTTTTGATGAACCTGTTCTACTTATTTAAAGATTGATATATAAACAACATAAAAATGTTTCAAATCTCTACATATGTATTTCATTAAAACACAAAAATTATATGAATTAGGAAGAAAGTAACCCATTTTAAAAAAATCTTCCTTATCCACAGTATCTTCTTTCCCTCAAGTTTTGTTTTTTGTTCTCATAGTTTTAAGGTTTCCCTATTGAAAATAAAGCTCTATGAAGGCTCCTTCTTCTCACAAGCAATATTCTTCCCTTGCAATTGCAACCAGGCATTTATTTTTCCATCTGAAGTCTCCCAGAGCACTGTCTTCTTGCAGGATTCTGCCTGTTTAGCCAGCTCTCATGTGAGTTTATAAAACACCATGTTGGGTTTATAAAACACTATGTTAAGTATAGTAATGCAAACTATATTTTTAAGACAGCAAAGATTTTAATTGTTTTCTATAGGAACTTTTTCACAAATGTGGAGGGAACTAAGAGATGTTTAGCTTCAAATACTCCTTATAAATCTGATATTGATTGTGGGCACATGAAATCCTGAGTCAAGTATGGCATTAGTCTTCCCCACACGCGATTCTGCTGTACATTTGGGGATAAAAAGAAAGGGTGCTGTTTTATTCACACAAAAGGTAAATCATTACTGGACCTTTACTTCGTCCTCTCTATGGAAGGAAGCCAAAGAAGAGTTCTTTCCCAGAGGTGCCAAACATGTTTTTTAACACCTCATCTCTGTATTCCCTTACCATCTAGGCTTCTAGGCAATCTGAACTACTCCAACTCAACAGTCTCTAGGCTATTAAGTACAATTGTTTACCTTATCCAAAAGCACTGTCATTTTCTGAGGATTTACAATAAACCAAGATAAACAACATGTAATGAAATCTACAGCTGTGTGCATAAAAGATGCTTTTTGAAACAAATCTTTCCTTCTTAATACAGGACTTTATGTGTATATACATCATAACAATCTGAGCTCTGGAAGTAAAAGTTATCATTTTACATGCTGAGATTTGTATTTTACCTATTCATTTTCAACTGTGTTAATACTTTCCTGAAATCCCAATCCATCAAAGTGATTATTCGCAGAAGATACTCATTGCTTTTAATTGTAAATGTCGGCAAGACAAATATAATTGAAATACTCTTTCCTACCAAGTTCACATCTCTAAAGTTGATTTTATGGTAGGCTGAATTAGGCATCTTTCTTGTGAGATGTCAGAGCAGTGGGAGGGGGCAGGGGAAAGACATTCTGAGGATACATAGTATAGAGGAAAATATTCATAGTTCATGTTCTACCAATATACTTAAACACCAGCCTAGAGCCTCGGAATTTTTATTGGAGCAATAATTATTAAATTTCATTGTCTGATCCACCTATGGCCTATTTGCAAGTCTGTTAATTATGTGTGATAGCTACTGAAATGAAAAACAGTAGGCTGTTTTCATAATGGCCACCAATATTATCCTATTATTTTTCTTAACTGAACAATAATTCGGATATTTTGCTTGTTATTTTCCTGATTTCAGTTGATTTAACCACAACAGGAACTAAATTGTACAAACTGTGTATATCATGCATTGGTCAGGTTTCTTGCCTCTTGATTCACCACTCATGCCAGACCTGTGAATATAAGCAGCATAGCCAGACTCATCAAAAGGCTTTTTCCTAATGAACAGTCTTGCATTTTCCTTTTGTCTAGGAAATTCTTTATATATCATAATACACACTCTTGTCTCTGTCCTATTAGTTCAAGCTGTCACTTCAGTAAAGTGTCCAAATATCACAGGTTTAAAACATAAACATGTGCTTACATGCTCTGCTAAACTAGGAACCAAATTTTTAGAAAAGTCGATTAGAAAATTCAGGGGAAATAGTCCCAACATATATTTTTAACACTAGATGTAAAACAGAGTTTTGATCATTTTACGATAGATGTCAATCAGAGTTTTCACACTTCACACCAACTTTCCCAAAGTATCTTATTCAAAATCCACTCCATTATTGCTAGGTTTCTCAGGTTCTACTGTATTCTATGCTATATTCTGTCTTTCTTTCTGTATTCTACTCCCTCCCCCTGGTTATATTCTTGGACCCAGGCAGTACTTTAGAGAAACCAGTCTACCCTTGCAGAGAGACACATTGATGTTGGAACGACCATTTGCTGGGAGACGGGAGAGACACAGAAACGACCTCTTAGACGTGGTAGAACGCACAATCTCTCAAACTTTATTGTGCTGTCCGGAGGGTTTTTATATCCTCGGTTCCTAACGGTAATGGCAGACAAACGTAACGCTTTTTGTAACAGGGGTAACGGTAACTTAACGTTCACAAACCCCTACTAACAACATATGATCCCTTATATGGCAGTTCTGCCGTTGCAGGAGGCGCGTGCTGACTCCCCTTGTCATACAGTTACATTGGTGGTTCTCAGGGCCATGAGGGTGCTCGAGACAGCCCCTACTGGAACAGTCACAGCACCTGCCGGCTGCTGGCCAACGGTGGCCAACGGTGCAGACTGTTCCAGAACCTTCACGGGTCTTCTCTCCCCTTACCAGGCCTAGGCCTTAGATTGGCTCACCACATACTGATATCTGATAAGAAACATTTTCACTTGCCGATCAGCAGGTTACAGTCTGGCAACATTTTCCATCTTGCTCTGTGAAAATAAAATGTTTGATTTGTTATATGTAAGAGAGAGATCATCAATGTAATATGAATAGATTGTCGAGCAAGTAGCACATAACCAACTTAATGCTTAGCAAGTAATGTTGTGTGCTTTCAGATTTGTTGTCCACTGATCACATGTGTCATGGTTTTACTTGGTCCGATTTTTTTGGTGGTGGGGGGATGGGACCAAGAAACCACAAAGATGGCTGCTATGAGAAGTTCTAGAAACTGTCTCTTTCTTCTCCAACAAAAGGAGCCCTACCCCCTGTGTTTCAGAGCCAATCCATCATGGCTCTGAGGATGGATGGACAGGCTGATCTCGGCCTGGGCCAATGAACAAGGTTGGTTACACCTCTGTGATGGCCTATTATTACATAGTTAAGAGAATTCAAAACAAGATAGGGACGGCCCCATTTTAGCTTTAGGTTGTTAGTATGTTTTTTTAGTATCATCACTGAGGAAAAAACAGAGCAGGAGGGTGAAGAGATGTAAAAAAAAAATGGAGACTGAAGATCATAAGGAAGAGATGGGATTGGCTTGCTGTGCTTTTGCTATGGTTCTCGAGCATGGAGAAAATAAGTGTTCTAAAAGGACTATTTCATCATCTTGAGAGACCTGAATAGGAAAAAGAGAGCAACCTTGCTCTGAGGAAAAAAAACCTGGCCTTTGAGGACTGGACTAAACAGCCAAAAAAAAAGGGGGAAAAGGTTGGCCCCCCCACAACGTCTGAAGTAAGTGGATGCTAAGAAGAAACTGTGTTCTGACAGGAGGTTTGTGATAGTGGTCTCACATCGCTGAAACAACGCAGTTTGGCCTTGAAGGACATTCTTTCTTTTCTCCCACAAGGTAAAGGAAATCCTCCTTCGCTATCAGCAGTTTCACACTGACTGTTCTTGGGAAAAAAAAAAAAAAACTTCCAAGCTTGGAGCTGTAAGACACTTCTCCTATGATGCTGGCGAAACCATAATGAGTAGTTTGATCTTGTTAAACTTCCCCCAGCCTTCTTGTGTGGGAAAACATGGGGGTGGGAGGGAGGACTGGAAGAGACGGTTGGAAAGAATAACAAGTGTCTTAAAATGTCGTTTTTATTTTTCTTCTCCTTGTAAATCTGTCCCTATCTCATTTCCCCTCCCCAGTGCGTAGTATTCTTAGTAGTTTGTAGTAATAAATCTATTTTTCAACTTAAGTGATGCAGCCTGTCTGACTATTCTCTGGAGCACATACATATCTTTCTCTCAATATTCATGTTATCTGAAAGCCACAAAATTTTTGTGTTAATTGGGCTTTCGCTCTCCTTCTTTCCTTCCGGTGGGGGGGAAGGGAGGGAGCTTAGTGGGTGCAGTGCTTTTGGCTTTCAGCACAATCTAAACCACGACAACATGCAAGATGGACAAATGAGATAATAATGCAGATAATTGCAACAAGTCTAGGTTACTATACAATATGTAATTATTATTTTTTTCCTTCAAGTTTTGGATATGAAACACATAAGTTGAATAGAATATTCAGTAGTACTTCCAGCAAAGAAAATACATCAGTTAATTAACCATACTTTGTGACTTGAATATGTTTGAAGAAAGACAGGGGGTGGTTAGAAAAACATATAGCCTCAAGCAACACAGTGCCTTTGCAGTTAGCCCAGATCTTTATGTGCATAAATTATATTGGGTTAAATAGTTGACATTTTCAAATTACAGTATTTACTTTGCCTAGTGATTTTGAAAGAATGCTTCCTTTTTAATACCTTGTCACATTCCACAAGCACAACGGCTTTGGTTACATTTCTTACTTATGGGATGCACATGCATAAACACACGCACAGTTTATTAACCCAATAAGTTAGGTAACCAGATTTCATTAGTGCAAATGCACTGCGTTTAAATTTTTGACACTGAAGGGATATACAGGAAAAGAGCTTGCAATTTCTATGCCATTGACATTGGAACTATGAAAAGGAGGAAAGGAGGAAGTGGGTGTCTGCCTGTCCAAATTCTATCACACATAAAAAATTACTGTAGATGAATATAGCTGTGAGGGCTTTATTTATTTATGTCATTGTGTTGGCACATAACTCCAGTAATATTACTGGGGACATTCCACAGCTAAACAATGTCACTGACTACATCATCAGCAAAAATACTCACAGATTTTACACTAAACCATAATCTATCCTAGCTCAATAAATGCATGTGATAATATATCTTTCTATAGAAAGTTCAGACATATGCAGTAATTATCTAACTTCTAAAAGCAATTAAATAATGTTAAATCCATACGTAAAATACATTGACAGAGAGCTGTCCATGTATTTTACAAATCCTTTGCTCAGAGCATAGGATTATAACGTATTTCTGTTGATTTATATTTTTGAGATACTAATTCTTGATATACCACCAATAGTGTCCCATAAGATAAATTTTAACAAGCCAGGCATCACTTCATGAGAAAAACTTGATATCATGAATTGATTCTGTATTTCCTAAGAATCTATTTTAGCGAGTATAATATGATATTATATGTGTGAGTTATTGCAGATTACTCATCCTTAGAAAGGTATGAGAAGTTTATGGGATCAGTCATATTAAGTCTCTTTTTTATCTGTATTGTATGATATTTAAAGTGACTTTTGGACATTTCCAGTTTGATAAAATACCAGAATATTCACATATTCAAAGTGAGCTATGAACTTGGTTTTTGTAAGCAGTAACAGAACATGATTTCAGAAGGTACTTAAGTGAATTATTCAGCAAACTTCAGATACATATTTCTAGAGAGAGAGAACAATGCTCTCATTAGAGTGAGGTATGTGACATACTAAATGGGCTTGGAATAAAAGCTCCAAAAATTTGAAAGATACATTCCTTATGTAATACACAAAATTTTGCTGAGAAAAAATTGTTGTTTTGCCTTCTGTTTGCATCTAAGTATTATTCTGTAAGGGAAAATGGGGAAAAAATTAATGAGATGACCAAGAAAAATTAATTTATAAATCCAGGAAAGAGATTCATGATAACGTCAGACATGAAGTACTCAAAAAGTAATTAATAAATACATTTTTAAGAGCCACACAGTAACAACATTTTGAAAAGATAGGGGGGAAAAGAAGAAAACTAGTAAAATCCTATTACAATTTAATCTGAAATATCCTGTTTCTTAAAATGTTCTGGGTTTTATCTCTTCAACGGTAGATTGAAGAATACAAAATCTCTCAGTATGGGAGGTCTATGGTATTTCCTCTCCAGAACTGTTCAGAAACTATGGTATTTCAAATTTGGCTTTAGCCTAGCTTTGACACTTGAAAGGTGATATGTCATTAAAATGGGCATTTTGCAAGCAGGCTATAATATTTTGGTTGAATCTTTGAAATGGTATTATATTAGTACAAAAAAATGAAAAAGAGGATGTGATGCATTTTTGCTCTGGCAAGTGTTACCAAACAATTTTTTAAGTGGCTGAACTGAACTTCTTGATGTTAGTGGGATGTTACTGTATAAATGGGAAAAGGAACAGGAATGTCTAGTAAGCTGAAAAATCCAAAGACAAGCTTCTTATTTTGCATTTGTTACAAAAAGATGAGTTAGTACTGTCCACAAGTTAGTTAATCACCACAAAATTCTGAAGGAAATTGTATCATTGAGATAACATTCTACTATTTCAGTTACTTTGGGCTCAGATGTGGTATTAAATGGAGTTAAAGCAAGTTAAATTTAGAGAAACCTCATTCAAGCAATTGTTACATCCAATGTGACATCTACAATATATATTATTACTATACATAGCAGAGGAATTAGGGGGAAGAAAGTACTGTCATTCTTGAAGGAATGTGGTAGGATAGCTGGGAAGCTACTAATTTTATAGACTCATCTGATAGCAGTTCAATAGATACAGAGTGAACTGATTATCCACAGGATATTAATGCAATTCCGTTAGGATGGAAATTTAACAAGAGATTGCCATCACTTTCATAGCAGACAAATCTCAGCTAATTAATACAAAGGCAAAAAAATAAGTGACTCTAAGTCTACGTGAAAATTTGCCAGGAGAAAAAATGTCATTTGTCTAAGAAAATGTGCTTTTTCAGTTAATACAGCAAGTAATACCTGTCACTGAGCCAAGAAAACACATTGCTGAAAGTGTAAAATAGATCCTTAACTATAAGATCACAAGAGACATTTGTTGTCTCTTTGATTAGTCTTGGCTTTTCTCTCTGTTTAAGCCTTAAGTTGTTGTATCCTTATGTGGATTACACAGGAGACAAAAAAAAAAAAAAAAAAAAAAAAAAAAAAAAGACAAACACAACAAAAAAAAAAAAAAAAAAAAAAAAAAACCTAAAAAACCAAGACACATTAAAATAATGAAATTAATTGTGTAGTTTCTTTACTGTATTTGCAGTTCAAAGTGCATTTTGGTTGCTAACATCCATGCTACATGTGTCTTTAAACATGTAGAGCTTTTCAGCACAAAATTAACAGGTTAGAAAATATGCCTACCCAAAGGCAATGTCAAGAGGTTTTCTGTCATTACAATGAATAAATTTTGACTTCTGCAAGATTACAGAATGCTAGAGAGCATCCCAGTATAAAAAAAAATATGTGGGGATCTATAGGATAAAAAGAAAATGAAGATTTTTAGTACTAAAGTTTTTTTGTCATACACTCCACCATGAAGGTCTGAGAGCAATTGGCTTATTTACTAGGAAAACACATGCTGTTTTTTCTCTGGTGATTATTTTTTCCAGTAGATTTCAGTTAATTAGTAAAGAAATACAAGACAAAAATGAGAGAAGAAGAGCTTCAAAAGTGGCATTTAGCATTTGCCAGGCACAAAGAACATAACTTGGTAGAGCATCAGGTCAACATGTCAGAACATTATGTCCTCTTCCACAGAAGGCAATTGCATTATAGAAACATTTCTGAAGCTCTCCTAAAGTAAAAAGACAGTGGGAAGTTTCTGTTCTTAGAAAAAAGGAAAAGGAAAAATTGACAGTTTGAAGTAAATCTCTCACTGAAATTTACTAAAAAGTCCCCTGTGTCATTTATGGAAGTGGGCCATTAAGTACTGACAGGTTCTATATCTGGATTTTGCAAAAAGGAGAAAGCTGAAGTATTTCTATGAAGCTGACATTTATTGTTACTACTCATAAGCATCATATATGACAAACAATTTTCTGTTACAGCTATTGAGGCATCGTAGAATATATGTGGAGTACCTGGCTTATCTGAAGTAATCTCTTCAGTTAATAGCCCAAGCATTCCTTAAGGAAAATCCTGCTGAAGAGCACAATAATTGCTTTGTATTGCCTAGCAGCAAACTGAGGAGCTGTGCCTACAGAAATTTGCAAGTCAACATATAGAAAACTTTAAACTAGAATGGGGAAAGGGGAAAGGCAATTTCCTCTTTCATTTTGATGCTACATCAGTAGTCTACACTCCCTAGGAAGGGCCTAAATTCAGTGGAGGAAGAGATGACCCTCCAAAGAGTGCTCTGCAATAGTCACCTGCTGCATGTGTTCTTGAGTCTCTCTGAATTCCATGTCTTCTAAAGTTCATCCATCTTCTGAATGCACTGTTTCCTTGCTGTGGAGGTCGCAGCTGCTGAAGAGAAGGAGCCTGAAGGGATGAGATGAATACATCACACAGGAACTGGTCAATGAGTCACCCATTTTGTCATGTTTCACGTGTCAGTTTGCATTAAAAAACACCAGCTGTTGCTTCATTTCAAGACAAACTGTGTGGAAGAGATCTATCTTAAAGCACGCAACTTTTCTCTGTTGATACAAACATACTCATACTTTAGACATTAAGAAAGGTACTGCAAATACCTTGCAAGATTTCATCTCTCTATTTTTGCTGTCTTTGGCACTTCATGTCAATTTTCCAGCAGTCTGAAATTATGGAGGTGTAAACCAATCTGGTCAAGAAATACAAAAGGAGAGAAGAACCCTACTACCTATGCCACTGAGATTCGCTTAGTTGGTCAGATCATGGTTCTAAAAATGCCAAAGATGTGGGTTTGATCCCCACATAGGCAATTCACTTAAGAGTTGGACTCCATGACCCTTCTGGGTCCCTTCCAAACCAGAATATTCTGTGATACTTGACATACCAATATCCAGTAGTTGTTGCCTTCACTGCTTGCAGCTCAGTAACGGTGGAACATTGGTAGTTTTTGTTGTACTGACTCCTTGTACATGCATCAATGAATGAAGTACTCTGGCTTGAGAACACCTATATAGCCTTCCTATATATGCTTATTATTAACTTATATTTACTGTTTCCACCAAATTTTAGTTGTTTTTTGTCTTTTTTTTTCTAATAAAAAAGGATATTGACTAGAAACAGCTGAAAAGCATGAGCAAGACTTTTATATATATTCACCTTTTCCCCAGTGCATATTGTTTTATGCATGCATGCACCATGAATGAGTGCACACTGATTTATGTTTGCAATTTGCACTAACCATAAAAGAAGGCAGTAGCTTTTGGTTGTGTTTTCTGACTTTTTTTTGGTTTTGCTTTTTTTTTTTTTTAAGAGAAAAAACACCCTTATAAATAGAAAATCTTAGAAAGCCTGAAAGCAATCCCATAAAATTAAGTGCAAAGAGAAATATTCACACACATGCAGAGTTAAGCTATTTCATAAAAGGGAAAGCCGAGATAAAAATACAAGCATCTACGACATTTTCGAGAACTATTTTTTTCTTTTTAAATAGTGAGAACTGTTGAGCAGGCAAATTGTTTATTTTACATTTCTCTTTAGAGAAAACTGCTATCGAGAAAATTATGCAAGCGTACACATTCTCACATGTGTATGCTCATGGGAGTAAATGCCAAAGTAATACATTATTTGCGACACTGTCGAAACTAAAAAACAGATTTTAGAAATTCCACGATACTGTGAAGGTTACCAAATGAAAGTTTTACTTATGCTCAAAGTAATAAACAGGTCATTTGTGATCAGAGTGGTATTTTTCCCAGCAGTGAAAATGTATAATAAGCAAAAAAGTAACCTAAATAGTAACAAAGGTAAATTTCTTTGAGCATTGATAGCCTGGTTACCCAGTAAACAAGTCTCACCTTATTGCTTATGCTTACTCTTATGCAGCAATAATAATTGTTTAGCTTGTTGGCCAGTATAGTAAACTTTGGTTGGGAGAGCAGGAACTGGGCCACAAAATTCATAAAGTGACTGTGAAATCAAGTAATTAGACAGAGAAGAGAGGCTGCAACTAACAAAAGGACTGCAACTTAAGAAAATACATTTTGTATTATGATATCTGCATAGGAAGAGTGCATTCTTAACATTGTCACAATTTTAAGAAATATTTCAATCAAATAAATAAATATAAATAAAGAGTGAAACAAATGTGCGAGAAAAAAATGTTCATTCCTTCTGGTTTTTATATATTTAATTTGTTTATATTGTTTTTATTTCAGTTGATCTGATTAAATTCCTCATCATATATGTCTTTCTTCTCATTAAAATTATAACTTCTTGCAGAAACTTTTAGAAACAGTGCCCAAATCACCAAGTTTTCTTTAATGATGATAATATAATAATCTGAATTTTTGCTTCCTAGACTAGTGGCAAATTTATCAGTCTTTCCAGAGGCTTATCAGACTATAGGCTGACCTAACTGTGATCAATATAAGCCTAAAGATTTGCTGCTGAAAATATTAGCATTGCCTTGATTATCTGCACTGAATATTGAGAAGTCAGATCATATTCATCTTGGTTTGTTATAGCAACAAAGGAAAATGGACTTGTATTAGATTTACAGTAAAATGAGATTGACTTTAGATTTACCTTTTTTCTGATGGAAGATTTTATAATAGAGAGGGTGCAAGGGGAACTAATTCAACTGCTAATAAAAAATAACTGTCTGTTTCAATATAAAGACAGGTAACTTCCCCCTAAATCTTAAAGTTTAACTTACCAATGCATTTTAGATAGGAGGAAACTGTCTGCCCCTTGCTAGATTTCAAAACACACTCTTCATTGTGTGGTAAAATCTAGAGGTCAAAAGGAATAATAAGAATTTCACTGTTAGGCACTTCTTTCGGTTTTGAAAAGCGAGTATTTTACGCATAGGAGTGTCGTAAACACAGCTAAGATGTGGGATGCCACTGATTAAGATGCCAGCTTCCCCTGTGCTCTAGGCTTTTTTGTCAATTTCCTCATCTATGGAAGAAGGACAAGCATGAGTCTTTTTATAATGCTTATTGATTATTTGTGGTCCTCCAAAGATCAGTTCCTTGTATAATTTAGCTGAGAAGGGGAAGAGAATGCAAGAGGTATAGCACAGCTTAATTACCATGAAAGGAGCTAATGGAAAGACAGTAGTTAAACCATAAGGAAAGGAACCAAAGATTGTTACTACTTGAATATAGTATGTAGTGCAGATTTTTGTTTCACTAACAGATGTGCTGCAATAAAAAAAGCCAAAATGCTTGAGTTTGATTAATCTATCAAAGATCTAATGTATTTGCAAAAGACTAGAGGTTATCTTTTAATGTTAATGCTGTCCTAAATAATTCTGAATGCATTGTATGAAATTCAGTCAATATGCAGTCAGTGAGAGCTCTAACGTTCATTTCTATATCACTATAATTTTATGTGCAACTACTATCTGCAAAACTGTTATTATTATTTATTTTTAATTTTAATTTTTAAAAAGCAAGAATGTTCAACATCCCAAATTGAGATCTATCTAGCTATTTCATTCATCTTGCATTAGATTAATCCAAGTTAGAAAAAAAACATACATTTTACTTCCTTGATTTGAATTTTCATGTATCAGCAATTGATGTCATCAGTTCTGAAGCAGAAAGTTTCTTCTCAGGATGATTGATCAAAAACTGTCACTAAACATGTCCAGTGTGGTCCCTTTTGTGAACTGATGAAATCTAAAAGACTATTGTGCTGGTTTCAGCTGAGGTAGAGATAATTTTCTGCACAGTGCCTGGTATGGGTCTGTTTTTTTGGATTTGTGCAGAACACAGGGTTGATAACACAGAGACATTTGTGTTATTGTTGAGCAGGGCTTGCACAGCATCAAAGCTTTTTCTACTTTTCATATTGCCATGATGTCCAGGAGAGTGGGTGAGGTTGGGTGCATGGGAGGTTGAGAAGCAACAGTCAGGGCAGGTGAGCCAACCTGACCAAACGAATATTCCAGACCAGATGATGTCATGCTCAGGATATAAAAGTGGGGGGAATAAGGAGGAAGGGAAGGACATTTGGTGTGATGTTGTTCGTCTTTCCAAGTAACTATTATGTGTAATAGTGTCCTGCTCTCCTGGAGATGTCTGAACACCTGCCTGCCAAAGGGAAGCACTGAATTAATTCCTTGTTTTGTTTTTCTTGTGTCTGTAGCTTTCTTTTTACCTATAAAACTGTATTTACTCCAAATTTTATCCCAAATAACTCAAAATTTTCTGGCTTTTTCCCTTCCAGTTCTCTCCCCAGTCCTGCTGGTGTGGGAGTGAGACAGCAGCTGTGTGCGCCTTGGCTGCTGGCTGGGGTTAAGCCATGACAATCACTTAAGAACTTCTTTTCCATTTTATGTAGATATGGAAAATACTTCTGAAAAATCTTAATATACCACATTGAAAGCAAGAAACATAGATTGAAAAGACTGTGACCTAATGCAAATACTTCAGTTCTCTGTGTCAGCTGCACATTTCTATCCTTGAGTACAAAAATGTTCTGTTATGCCTGTGTCTACCTCTTCTTGCAAAAGAATCCATAATCTCAAGCAGAGGTTCAGACCTCCAAAGTAAAATAAGCTCTGATAGCAGTAAAATAAATGAGTCAAAATCTCTCTAAGAACCTTACTGTGAAACCTGAAATATACCAAAAAATCTCAGGCCATTATTTGAATATATAAATAATAATGTGAAGTATGCTACGTCTGAAACTCAAGGTCATGACTCCTGTCTTATCTCACTATGTGCTAGATATGGAGATGCATATGTGTAGAAGGAATGGCAATGGATATATGAGGTAAATTTTAGAATCAGTCATGTTATTAGTGAATAAGGTTTCTCTTAAATCTCCTAAAGCAAAGCATATTATTCTGACTTAAGCTATAGAAAAGATGCCCACTCTTACCATAAAAAAAAGTTAATTCTGTTTCATAGCTGGCCCACTTTCTTCCAGCATCACTAGCTGAAGTGTCTACATGAGGACTATTACCACTTCAAAACCTAATGTTGAACACAGGACTATAAATAAAACAAGTTTTCAAAGATAAAGGAATGTATGCATGTGCTGCATGAGCTCCTTCACTACCATGTGGAATGGTAGTGACATTCAGACAAGTGTTGACTCTAATTTGCCCATAGTTTGTGAAATTACTCAGTTTGTACATTCCATAAATGTACAAATTAATGTGCAGAGTTTTATGCATAATGGCAAAAAAACATAGGCCTAAAGGGTGCACTGTGAACAATTCAAACACAGTAATAACCATACTGGATTTCTTTTTTTCTGGCATAAACATGCAGAGTTTTTAGTAGAACACATGGGAAATTATTAGCATGATGCTATTTAGTCCTTTATATAGCATTGCACAGTATAAAACATTGGAATACATTGAAAAGAGTAATTTTAAATGGCAGAGGAACTTTTTGACTGTCTGGCTAGACCATCTGACTTACAGACATACATAGAGGCTATGTCCTCAGTCTTTTGATGGATTGCAGTGGTGGGGATTTTATTGACAAAACTGTGCAATGATTGTCTCACTACCTGTGAATGTGCATGCAAGTATCAGCATTTTTCCACAGTATATTAACTACTTCTGTGGCTACTGTTACACTATTCTATTCTTGATTTTTTCCTGAATCTTTATGACACAATTAAAACTTATGTGATATTTACTAATTTTTCTTCAGTCCCTATTCAGCTAGACATTTACCTGAACCATATTACTATAATATCTAATGATACATCTGTATTTATATTACATGTATTGCCTGTTGTCAGAAACTGTGCTAAAACTGTTTTGTAAACCCAGAAAAAGAGAATCAGCCTGCTGTCTGTTCATCAGATAGGATATTTTTCATAACAGCATATGCCTTGTGCATGAGAAAGATACTTAAGAAAATTTGCCAAAAAAGTAGGTTCCACTGAGAGTCGACTCTTCTGTTAGTATTCTCATCCTAAAGCAGCTAAGAGATAGGAGAGAGAGTTGATAAAATTCTTGAATCACTTTATTAATTCACTTTTTTGTCACTAATGATCACTATTAATATTTATTCCTACCGCTTCCTAGCATATGTTACAAGTTTCAGGGGTCATATTTTACAAATATATCATAATTAACTGGTTAGCATAGGAATTTGCCAATGTTTTTGTATACTGTAGACCACAGTCTCAGTCAAGATTGCTTCTTAGACCACTTCCTTTTCCACACATTAATGTATTGTATTAATGGTCTCTGTGATTACTACAGAAACTGCTTACATAGAGAAAATAACAAGGAAAGTATTTAATGGATGATTTCTGCCTTTGTGAAAAGAATTATCTTTGTTACAAGTTATATGTGGTCTGGCTGAGATCAGGTTCACTCTCCCTTATCTGCCCTCCCTGCGCTGTGCTGTGCCCTGGGAGCTGCAAGGGTGTTGATAACACAGCAGTGCTTTGGCTGCTGCTGAGCAGCGCTGTCCCTCTGACACTGCTCCTGCACCAGGGGGCTGGAGGGGACACAACCAGGCCACCTGGGATATTCCACAACCAGCCAAAGGGTATTCCACACCATATGACATCAGCTCAGATTTAAAAGGTAAGGGAGGGAGGAGAAATGGGGAAGAATTCATTATTCTACAATGTCTTCCTTCCATTGCAGTTGCTATTTGTGCTGAATCCTCACTTACTGGAAAGTGTCTGAACATTGCTCGCTGATGGGAAGTCGAGATTGACTTTTCCTTTTTCTTAAGCCCAAATTTTTGCTTGTATTTTTTTTTTTCTTTTATAATGTGCCTTATCTCAACCTAGAAGTCCTTTCCCATCTTATTCTCTCTTCCCGGTCTCCTGGGAAGGGGAGTGACAGAGAGGCGTGGTGGATACCTGGTGCCCAGCCAAGGTCAAGCCAATACACCAAGTAAAACAACACAAAAGACATCTTCAACTAGCTTATCACAGAGCACCAAAAAACTTTCTCGATACCTTTTACCTTGGTGTAAAAGCCTGCAGCCTAGTAAGAGTGTTGCAGCATTTTCTTGATGATAAGGCTAGAATTCATTTTAGTTTTTCTACTAACACATATGTAACGCATATGCTGTTGATACTAGGCAAAGATTTGAAGAAAATTGAAGATAGCATTGGGCTTATGTACTAAGCGTACTTTCAAGCTGCTAAAAATTACTCTTCTGATTATTAAGACTCACCTGAGTTTAAATAAAGTATGTAATTTCAGAAAATATTTTTGTCTGACATTCTTTACTTTTTGTGAATGCCCAAGACAATTATATTCTGACAATTCAAAACCAGAAGTGTTTATAAAAATATATTAAACATTTCAGGTTATTTATCTGCATAATTAGGTTTTGGCATTAAAAGCTCTTATGGAGAACATTCAGGAGGGGAAGAATATCCAAAGAAGAAATACATGTCTACTTATATAACAGGCTTTTGTCTAAACAAAATCTCACTCTTCCATGACATCAGAAAAGTTCATGAACAAGATGATGTGCTGATATTGGCAAGGTGTTTGACATCAATGACAAATTACAAGTGATGCATTAAAATTTATGTCCTTAAAGTCTTTGCAAGCCGCTTGCTTTCCCTAAATTTGTCACAATATTAACTTCCTGTGTCATTAACTATATGAAGACAAAACTTTTTTCTGACAATCAAATTAAATGTTAAAATGAAAACTGTTATCAAAAAGTAGAATTAATGACTAATTATGTTCTCCCAAACAATGGCAAGTGCCTGTATAAATGTCAAGCACATGGATTAAAATGAAATAACAGAGGAATTTTTACACTATCTTCAAATGTTTTTTCACCTTCACCAAAATATTATAGGTATACATGATTGTGCAGTTTTCTCATCTAACTTTAGGAAAGCAACATGATACAGTTTTTAATCATTATAAATATAACTTTATATAAAATTTATGCCCACATATGTGGGATCATAGACATCACAGGATGTGATGTGTGCATGTGTAGGGATCACAGACATCACAGACTATATGGAAACTTGTTCTGCTACAAACCTCAACTAGAAATAAAGGCTTGAGTATGTGTGTGCAATTTTTCTCAAGAATATTTTCTCACCATAGTCAGGGGAAGGGGAAGGAGAAGGAAAGAAGCAAGACAAGAGAAAAATATTTAGCTTACAAGGTTTCTCTTGAAAAAGCCAGACAAACACGATTTGGAATTTACAGCTAAAACAAATCAGAAAAATTGAACAGTGCGAACAGGTCACTTGTGCCGTAATAGTGTCATGCTTTCCCTTATGCTTCCAATACACTTTTTTATTGCCACCGAAGAGTGAGCTGGTTGTTGAAGTCAGCAATCTATTTCACAAACACTTCAAGTATTATGGAATATCATGCCCAGGTGCTATTACAGCATAACTATGTGGTTATAGATTAAGAGTATTTAGCATCAATTATGTCCTTCATGCCAGTTCCCAAACCTCAAAAAGAGTGATCCTACAATGTTGTCTTCCTCAGAGATACTTGTTTGTACTTTTTGTGTAATCTTGACCACATCACCTTTTGGTAAATAATTTTGGTAAGGCACAAATGTTAGAAGACAGTGCAAAAAAATAATGGAGAATACTTTTATTCCTGACTAGATATATCTTGAAAAATGAACAACAGAGAACTAAGAAGACAAGGTTTTACAGAAAGGCTGAAGAGGATTGAGAATCTGGTGAGCTGCTGCATCTGTTGCTGGTTCAAACTGACGAAAAGCTTCAAGATTTGCCTTGTGGATGAATGTAGATAATGAACACAGTCAGTGCATGAGAAAGTAAAGATGAATGACATAGAAATAAAGAGAGCACAAAACTTGATTCTATGGTGTCATAATGTCCCCAGCACAAAAGTGTCACTCTTGTGAGACCCATCCCTTCCTTGTTATCTGTCTACAGCCTGACAATCGGTTAATTAGAAAACATAAGTGAATAGGGAACTGTAACTTCAGGATTAGCACTTACATCTTAATTGAAAATCAAAGAGTTTTGCATTTTTAGATTAAATTACATAGCTGTTTTGTTTGTGGTTTGGGATTTTTTGAACCTCATCATATACAATTAAATAAGAAGCAACTTACTTCAGAAATGTGATTTTAAGTCTTTCCTAAAGATCAATCCTTAAAGACACAAGAGAGAAGGCAAACATGAGTGAAGCTTAATTAAATTTCATTATAATTAATTGGTGCTTATTTTGTAATCACAGTCATTCTGACTTCTTTGAAATTAACATTTTTTTCCTCCTGAGGAAAGTGCTCAAACAGCAGCAATCTTATTTCCCAGTTCATGAAAGTTGAGTAAGATTTGTGAGCCTTTTTGCATTACATAATAAAACATGACAATGGAGTTTGAGCGACATAACCTAATGTGATTCATTACCTATCTGCTTATAAAACATATAGGCTTATAAAACATATCTAAGACCAATTTTTTTCCAAGTAAAATAGGGAATCCATTTAGGAAAAAAGTATGTTTACCTTTATTCTCATACATATTTTCATTGATAATTTTCTTCTAAGCACAACTAGAACACCACAGCAATTGAGTGTATTGCTTTTAAAGTGTTACAGGAGTGCCACAAAGACAATGACAAGAGCACTGACCTCAGAGATGGGTAAAGAATTAACAGCTACTGGGATCGTCTGTACTGGATGCCAGGTATAGCTTTCAACAGACCTGTTCTGATTTTGCCTCAGACAGAAAAAGGTCAGCATAATAGCTGATAGTTATTGACAGATACTTATTTAGGTTCAGGTAATAGCTTTGGAAGTAAAATCACAAAGCTATTTTGGATGAGTGCTTAGAAACTTGGCAGATAAATTGAAAATGCTCTTAGCTTGCATTTGTTGGCATTTTTATGAAGTCATTTTGTCGTTTTCTTTTATGGTGACTTGAATGTTGTTACCCATTATTCACTAAGATCTTATTTGAAGAGCATAAAAACTGAATCACATTAAAAAGCTAATATGCAAACCTAAGGAATGCTCTGGTTAACTAAAATGTAACTTGTGCAGCTTTTATGTCTCACCTACTTGTTCAGTTTGTTCCAAAACGATTTTTTGTTATATTCCTTTAGAGAGAAATATTATTGAAGAATCATGAAGAGATACTTTGAAATTACATAGGTTAAAACTTAACAAAATTATATCAGTTTTAACTTGTAAGGCATTGAAAAATAAAAAAATTAAGTAATACTTCAATGCAACATTTTAGTGCACAGTTCTCCTGAGGTGAGACAAAGCAGCAGAGAGCTTGCCAGTGGAGAGTCAGCATTGTTATAATTCCCTCCAGTTTTCTCCATTGTCCTGATGACTGAAAGCAGAACTCCAGTGCACTGTTTTTGGCTAAAGAAAAGGATGAAAATGTAATAGAAGCATGAAAAAAAACCACTGAAGGACAGGGATTTGTACCTAAATTCAAATTTCTAAAGAAAGGTTTGAATATCAATTTTTGCTAGTACTAGTTACAAGATAAAAAATATTTTGAAAAGTTTTGGAGATCAGTATCTTCCCAGCTTCACTGTTGGACTAAAAATAAGGAGCATATTGTGAAATAAAGTTAAAAAAAAAATAGGAACTTAAATTAAAAACCCATTAAAGCTCTCTGATTTCATTAAGCTTTAGAAAGCTGTTACTTCATTTGTATATTTAAAAATACTAATAGCTCCATATGAGTGCAAATGTTTAATAAGCCTTTCAGTTTGGGAGCGGGTAAAAGACTCCTAAACTTCCTTAAATAGCCATTTCTAGTAGTTAGTTATGGCCATCAAAAGATCTCTCATTTACAACACAATTTTTTCCAACTTTAACTGCTAGTTGTTGTATTTTGTTATGTTTCTGACTGTAAGATTAAGAGTATCATGTTAGCCAAAAATTTATGTGAAAGCTAGGTAATTGGTAGAAACTAGGAAACTAGAAACTTGGAAACTAGGAATTGTCACAGAGAAAGTGTGTGACAAAGGTGTGCTACAGCAATGGACAATCAGAAAGAAAATCATAAAGAAATTAATTGATTGTGAAAAGTTTTGTCTGTGGGAAAGAGAACAATTTACATCATTTGGTAAACAAGTTATAGATTCACAGAATCATGTAATGTTGTGTTGGAAGTGACCTTAAAAATCATCTAGCTCCAAACCTTTGCTATGGGCAGGGATAACTTCCACTGGGCCAGGTAACTCAACACCCCATGCAGCCTGGTCTTGAGCATCACCAGAAATGGAGAATCCATAGCTTCTCTATTCCAGTGCCTCAGTGCCCTCATAGTAAAGAATTTCTTCTTAAAATATGATCAAAAAAATGCCCTCCTTCTGTTTAAGGCCATTCATCTAATACAACATAAGCTAACCTACTTAAGGGTCCCATTTGTGTTGAGGAACATGCTCAAGTCAATAATGGAAATCTACATTGACCAGTGCACTCTCTGGAATTGTAAAATTTATTGCAGAAGGCAGAAGGAGATACAGGTCAAGAGAGAGTTGAAAGGTGTTACAAAACCAAAAACTTAAAAAAAAACAAAAAAAAAAAAACAAAAAAAAAAAAAAAAAAAAAACCCACACATTAGGAAATAAACTTTGCCAGCAGAGTCACCTAGCTTACTTCACACAACAAAAATTGTGGAAGCATAAACATAAATGTGTCTTTAGGAATAATGACAATTCAACAG
>VKON01000273.1:0-22706 GCA_009741485.1 Malurus cyaneus samueli | reverse complement strand
CCATTCATCTAATACAACATAAGCTAACCTACTTAAGGGTCCCATTTGTGTTGAGGAACATGCTCAAGTCAATAATGGAAATCTACATTGACCAGTGCACTCTCTGGAATTGTAAAATATTTGCAGAAGGCAGAAGGAGATACAGGTCAAGAAGAGAGTTGAAAGGTGTTAAAATACCAAAAACTTAAAAAAAAACAAAAAAAAAAAAACAAAAAAAAAAAAAAAAAAAAAACCCTCACATTAGAATAAACTTTGCCAGCAGAGTCACCTAGCTTACTTCACACAACAAAAATTGTGGAAGCATAAACATAAATGTGTCTTTAGGAATAATGACAATTCAACAGAAAATTTCAGAATAGAAATGTTAACATCCTTCAATGGATAAAAGTTGAAGCTGGATGAATGTGCATCTCGTCGAGGTGCTGTTTTTCAAGATTAATGCTTGATTAAATCTTGGGAATGTTAATGAGATTATTTTCTGAAGAATCACTCATGAATGGAATATTTGGTAGCAAGTCCAAGACCAACTGAGGAGTCACATTATTTGAACAGCATCTTGTAATCTGCAAAAGTGCAGATTCAATATGATTAGTAAAAATTGAAATATTTAGAGATGACATCTTGAGCCTCATCAACTTTTCAGACAGAAAAAGTGCTTCCTTAGATATACGACACAGAACCTATGCTAAAAAGAAATCTAATGTTACAATATGTACAGTGGAGATAAAAGGGATTTATGGCACTTCTTAAGGATACCCTAAAGACAAGTGTCTAAACAAATCCATCAGGCAATTTCTGAGTTCATGTAGCAATCTTTCCTGCATTATTGATTATACCTGTTTATCTTTGGCTCATGTTTCTTTGCTATTATTATAATTGAAAATAAAATACTAAAATGAACAAAGCTCTAGATAGGGGTAACATTTTGTTGCTGCTGTCTTATTCAACTAAGAAATACAGGAAAAATATTTATCCTCTGCCCTTAGAAAATTTACCAAATATCATAGAAATTTTTTTTTTTTCTCTTACAGCTCTTACATCAAGATAGTAGATTTTTATAGTAGAAACATTGCAGCTCAATCAATGCTACTGGCCATAAACCCAGAAATAACTGGTTCCTTTGAAAGTCAGAATGGATGAACGGACCATTTGCTTCAGTTTCTACATCTGTTTCCTATCCTAAACTTGGCATACTCTTCCTTTTCACAGTGATACCATTTTCTACAAAGTCAAGATGCACCTGCCATAGTGAAAACAACCATTATTGAATAATATTTTAAATTATCCTAATTTAAATAAACATATTTATTTCAATCACATGACATTCAATAACTCCTTCCTTTTCAGCCATATTTTCCAGAATTATCTGTTTTACGTGGAACTATCCCAGTCTAACACGTGGTAAAAAGAAGGCCAAAAGTCTGTATCTGTTGCACCACTATGTATGTTTTTGATGCACTTCATTGAGCAGCCAAACTGTTAACAATAGCAGAAAACAACCCTTTGGGCAAATTTTCATGTGGTCATGTTTGGTTTTTTAAGGTTGTATCTTTTTTATCAGTTTTGCCCATGTGAAATCAAACTTTTATTAAAAAACCTTTGAATAGAAACAGGCTGCCTAGAGTTCAGAGGAGTGCTACAGCTGTTCCATAAACCTCTATACAGCTAACTTCTATAGAAACATTTTGGAAATAATCCAGATATTTCATTTATCATTCAGTAAATAAAAGAAGACAACACAATATTTATATCATCAGTTCTCTGGTAATTAAATTATCTCCTCATTTTTACAGTTGTGAGGAAGATCTTACCCTTGGGCCTAAATCACAAAGCTAAGAGGAATAACATATGTATGACATAGTTCTAACTGAAGATATCACAGTGCATTTTAGCATGGCTAGACACATTGAGAAAGCCATAAGTTTATCCTCTTTATCTTCTCAAATTTAAATTAATTTTAAATATTTTCAAATTTAACTAGTTTGCTAAATCTAAAGATTTTGTCATTCAAGTTTTTGAATAACAAAAATGCATCCAATGTGGTCAAATACTTGGCAATAACATATCCAGAGTCTACGTTCTTCTTCAAGTTCATTGGAATAACTTTCATAATTCTGCTGTACTGTTCCTAACTGTAGAATCCAATATTATGTTTGGGGAATTTTCTTTTGTGTTTTGCTTTGTTTTTAAATTCCATGGGTGAAAGCGGGCATTATACAATTTTCAGGTACAAGCTAACTGTTTTATATGAAAAAGTGCCTCTGTATCAATTCAGAGTAATATGAACATGGAACTTTGCCAGTGAGGTGAAAGTAGAAGAATTTCTGGGCCAATGACAAGTCACATGATGATTCTAGTACACCAAGCAGAGAGACATTTTTCAGGACTTAGCACTGGAGATGAACAGGAACAAAAGTGCTACAGACAATTAGGGAAAAGGTACAAATATTTAAGCTGTCCTCAAATGATGACATGTCTTTCTACCAGCAATGTGAAGCCTCTGACTGCTATTTTGTAAGCCTGATTGAGTAACAATTGTTGTATATAAAAGTCAGTGAAAATTACTAATTTTTCATTTAAAAAATTCAATTAACTGGGATGCTCTTTGTATTCAAGGAGCACTATTGTTGACCATCTCCTATTTGTCACATGAATTATTCAGTAGATACCAGCAAAATTTGTAAAGTGATTTATTTATGAAAGCACTTATTTGGTATTCAGCCAACACTCTGTCTCATGCTTGTTTGTAATGTCTAAACTGGAAAGTGTTCAATATCTGGGAAACAAACTGCTGCCTTATTTTGCACCATGTTTCATCCAGATTTTCTGATGACCCCAGTTCCCATGGACTTAAATTTTAATCCAACCACAAGAAGCATCTATGAGAGTATGGCAGGGGTCACTTTTAGAGGATGCAATTTGAAAACAACGGAACTCCCTCAAAACGTTTTTTTCATAAATGTTATTAAATGGTCCAAAAAGTTGCCGTAAAAAAAAATATAATTACATCTGTAGATATTTTTAGTGCCAAATTGAAGATTAAATTCATTCATTAAAAAAGGAGAAACCACACCAGTT
The DNA here is from genome assembly GCA_009741485.1 of Malurus cyaneus samueli. NCBI lineage: Eukaryota > Metazoa > Chordata > Aves > Passeriformes > Maluridae > Malurus > Malurus cyaneus. The sequence goes on along the minus strand of VKON01000273.1, from coordinate 19,628 downwards.
TTAGTCCTGCATCAAGATAGTTTCCTTGTACCTAAACTGTAGGCTAGCATTAAAACAGAGAATTTGCAAAAACACTTTAATTAAATAGCTCCAGAAAGAGCTTAGGGAAATAAGCAAATTAATTTGCATATTTCCCTGGTGTTCAAGGGGTTAATTAAAGTGCTTTAAAAATTTTTATGATGACATTCAACTGAGATATGATCATTTGCTGATTTTTCAATTAATTCTATTAACTTGGGCTTTCATTATATGAATGGAAAAGAGAGAAAAATGCTACCACAGAAAGCAAAATATTGCTACAAAAGAGATTTTTTATCCCAAAGTAGCTTTCATCATTAGCTGTATTTTCACACACTTTGGCTACCTGAGCTTTTAGAAGATCTGAATCTTTATAAAAAAAATGGAATGTCAACACAATGGGAGGAAAAATTCTATTGAATTGCTGCCTGCATTATGAAATAAAATTAATTAACTAGTTCAATGATAATGCAGTTTCTGAAAAAGCTTTGTAAGCACATCATAATAGCTGGAGGGAAAGTGGTCCATTTTCCTGCTAAATATTCTGTATAGGTCATTTTTAAGTTCTGATTTTATAATAATTTTACAGAAGGGCAGGATTATTTTTCCCCCAGTTCAACTAAAATAACCAGGCAGAAATGAATATTATATCTTGAAGGAAACAATGAATAAAAAATAAAAATCCCATCTAAATATCAATTATATAAGAGTAACTTTGTTAGCTGCACATGAATGAAAACAGAGTGAATAATTTGAACAATATATTTCTGAAAACTACACATATTCTTCAATATTTTTGTTGGAAAAAGTTATGTCAGATAAAGTCACTTTACAGGAAACACAAAACAAAAAAACTAAAAACAATCCAAAAAGCTCCTAAAACAAAGAAACAACCAAACAAAAAAGCAAAAAAAAAAAAAAAAAAAACAAAACACAGAAAAACAACACAAATCCATCCAATTTACAGCTATTAAAAAAAAAAAAAAAAAAGAAAAGGAAAACAGAAAAAGCCCATATAAGGCGAGTAGGCCAGTCTGTAATTTTTCTACTGCACTGTCACACACATTAACAAACTCCATTTGAAACAACGTTTATTTAGCCACATTTTTAACTCATTTAATCTCCCCACTTTTCAACCAATCCCATGGAAGCAAGAGGCCAGTTTCCCAAAAGCACTGGAAGTCCTTGCTAGATTGTGATCCTGCACAAAACATGCACAACTAAAACAGTAAATTCTACTGATAAACAGAATATGAAAAAGGAGAAGGGGTTTACAGGTCCCTCTCACCTACTCCTGGCTTCCCATGTTTCACATGACCATGCCTTTTCATTTTGGTATGAAATAAACATACAGTATGCAAAGTCTCTGACTCATGAGACACTCTCAAAAAATAAAACACAAACATCAAACAGGCTCAACAAGACACAAAACGACTCAAATAAACCAAAAATAAAGCGTTTGTCTAATGTAATCAGCACGACCCCAAGACTTTTATGAAAAACCTAACAGGCAAAGCTATATCGGTCCCTGTGAACTGGAAGAACGAGGGGAAGAGGGAACCCTGGAGCATCCATAACAGAATGTCCCATAAGCTAAAAGAGATAGGAAGGAGTTAAATTGGTGTATTCAGTACAATTCTCCAGAGCGTGTTGACAGTAAATGAGCATTATTTTAATACAATCTGGTCCCCATTATTGCACTATCTGATCCAAACTATACAGCACATGAACATTGAAATCATCTAGACCTGAGATAAGCGATGAGGATAGGGAGGAAAAAGCCAGAAATTACTTATAAATCAGCATGTAATAGTGCATCAAAAAGACTAAATATCCTCAATCCTTCAAATAATTCGCATCTCAGACCGATTGTTTCACATCTCAATAATGTATTACAGCACAAATCCTACACAGATCAGTAAGTTCAGTGTGCCAAGCACCTGCAGAGTAAGAGAGAGACAAGGTAAGTGCTGGCTCTTTCCATAAACTGTTATTGTTACTGCCTCAAAGGAAACTGTAAAATCTTTTAGTTTGAAATACATAATCAGATGCAAAATTGTAGCAGCTGGACTATTTCAGAGCAGTTAGATTACTTCATCTCATCCTATTATCCTGCCTCTCCTCTAGCGCTCTGACAAAATCGTTCTGCCAAACCAATAAAAGCTTATACTTAAAACTGTCTTTTCCCCCTGAAGTATATAAACATTCAAGCAGTTTTAGTTGGCCATGTACTGCGCTCTCGTGACTAGTTTTAGTTAGACATTTGACTATCAAGCCAAGTCATAGACTCATAAAATCCCAGAACGGTTTGGTTAGAAAGGACCAAAAATCATCTTCAATCCCTCAAAACAGTCACATCTAGCAAAACATCTCCAGGGAGAACACCAACCCCTCTGTCAACGTACAGATGCCTTCTGACACACCAAAAGAAAGGATGATGGATACATAACCTTCCAGTCTTTCATTGTGCCCACTGCTCCTGTCTGTTGCGGGTGCCACTGAAAAAGTCTGTTCCCATCCCTCCATCTACACCTGCCCCTAAACATATTTGCATGCATTGAAAAAATCCCCATTTTCTCTCTCCAGGCTACAACAGTATCCCTCAGAAAAATGACCCCTATCAGACTCCATAGCCTCTGCTAACCCTTTCCCAGAGAAGACAAACAAGGACAACACAGCAACTCCCAAAAGCCCCACAAGAAGATAAGGCAGGAAAATCACCACACTTGAACCTGCTCGAAATGCTACTTACAATGCTCCTCCAGATACCTTGGGATTACTTGCCCAATAAGGCACGCTGCTCATAGAACAGCCGCTCATCACTCAAACTACCATGACCTACTACACAGACTGACTTTCAGCACGAAGATCCCCCCATCTGTGCGGTAGTAGGGGTTAATTCTCCAGACCTGCAGACCCTGCACTGCCTTCACGGAACTCCTAAGATCCTCTCACGACAGCACTCCCATCTGTCCAGTTCTGAACACACTAGAGCTACATCTAGCTTTCTGGCACATCAGACACCCTGGCAGTTCTGTATCACCAAACAAACTCGCGAGCGACCATTCTGTCCTTCACATACAGATCAAATGCGAGATAAAGTTAGCAAAGGCTAACCGCCACTAAGCCCCAGGAACTACCACCCAAGCCATGGACCTGCACCCAACTCTCAAACCACAGCACAACTCTGGGACATCCCTTCAGCCAGTTCTCAATCCACCCCATTGTGCACTCGCCTAACCCACACTTCCTGAGTTCACCTGTGAGGATGCTAAGGGAGAGAGTGTCAAAAGACTTGCTGAAGTCAAAATCCACTGCCCAAACTCATCCATCCACACAGCCAGACATCATCTACAACTAAGCTATCAGATGCCAACTAATATGTGAACCATAGACAATCCCTAATTGACTGTACTGCCACTGACATCTTTCTCCCATCCTTAGAGCTGAACATCCGAGGAACCGAGCAGATATTACACTTACCCGGGATGATGGAGGCTGACTACGTACCTGCAAGTATGTCGCTAAACAATACCATCAACGTGAAATATCTATATCAGTCCCTGTGCAACAAAGAAAGAGCGAAACTCACAACTTCATCCCTACCTTCATCATCTATCCTTGCTCTTTAGTAGGCTGCATGATTTAACACAGACCAAATTTATCGAATGCACTTTTAAATTTACTGTATAAAACTAAATTCAAATACTACATTACAGAGTCTTACGTCCAAAAAAAAAAAAAAATACATAAGCACATTATAGGGTTGCCTTAGTATTCCATAATATGAAGCAATCGCTGTGTCTAACATCACACATATGCACAGAGGTACAACAGGCTTATGCACTCACAAATACATTTTAAAATAAAAGCTGACCGTGAACTTTAACAAGAGCACAGAAATATTAAACTAAAACCTTAACTCTGCCTCCTTCCTCCTGATTTTCTAAATGCAATGCTCTCCACCAAAGACTCCTGCACATTGATGTCCTTACCTTTTTAACCTCAGGAGAATCTAGATGGATAAATGTGAAGTCACCGATGGAGAAAATTTTAACCATTGCCAGATGCATATTAAGGAGAGTTTGTGCTAGCAAAACAAGCAAAAGGGTAAATAACATCACAGGCCAGGCAGAAAAAAACACACTTTTCCATTCTACATAATGTAGACAGAAACTCATAGCTCACCAAAAGAGGTTCATGCATATATTTGTGTAAACCATCTGCAGCATAGTATAACATTTCACTGACCAAAAAATACTAACGAGATAAATTGCAAGTTTATTTCCCTTTCCAAAATATAACATGCTCAACACAGATTTCTCTGAAACACTCCCTTACCAATTTTAATGGATGAACAATTAAAAAGAAAGATAGGATCAACAAAATTAAGTCAGGCTGCAACAGAATTTCATCCACAACCGCCAACTCAAAGACTCCCTATTAAAATATAGAAGGAAACAAACAAACCGTCCAACAAAAACAAAAAAAGCCATAAATAAAACACTGTGTTTTTCAACACGAAGGCCATAAAAGTAGAGGAATACGAAGGGCAACAAGGCATTTCCTTTTATGCCTCCAAAGACACTAAGAGCTTATGCTCGGAATACATCTTCCCATAAAAACAGGGCACTACTGGATCTATAGGTACACCTTTTATGAAGGAGCTATGTCCCATTTCAAATACCAGAGCTGTAATTTACACCAAATTCCTTGAGTTTGGCCCTTCTTTTTTAAATCTGAAGTGACAAGTATTAGTCAAAGGACAAGAAACAATAGTGATACAAACCAGCGAGGGAGAATAAATGTCTCTAGCAGACAATCAAAGACCACAAAATTCCAGGAGAAAAGTACAGTAAGAGGCTTAAAGTAGCAAACAACCTGATTTCATTTAAAAAAAAAAAAGTTAATTTAATTCCTCTCCACACTCTAGCATCCTCAGCTCAATCCGTTAGAGCTGGACATGCCTGCGTCCCTGACAGTTATAACAGATGACATAACAGTCATACAAGAACATTGTAAAAATCACAAAAAAATATAAAGAGTAAACATTAAATACCAATCAAATCACAAGCAAGACTGTGAAGTATAAGTCACTGTGAGATCACATATAAAATGCATTGGGTTTTCTAATACCCACACCACTCCAAATAAAAACAAAGAATGAAAAACATTCCTTTCAGAGCATCACTGATCTTGAGAAAAAAATCAAATGTTTTAAAAGCTTGTCATATTATACCTTCAGAGAAACAGAAAAAAACCCAGATTCACATTGAAAAAGCAAATCAGTAATCAACCAGTCCCTTAGATACCAAATGGGTTTTTTTAATACCTGAACAGGCTTAAATTCAAGGGCTTGCTGCTCTATACACAGCATTTGCTATCAGCTTTAACAAAATGCTAACAGTATACATTTCTTGTCAGACTAAAACCAGAATATATCACGACACCATTAAGGCTTAGGGGCACCAAAGTTACTCTCTGGCCAACTGGGAAGCCATTAGCAGCATACGGAATGATTTCTATTTAAGAGACAAGAAGAAATGGGTGCTCTTTCTCCTTTGTGTTCAGCACTGGTGCCTGAACACCCATCACTGCCATTTATCACAACTCTGGCTACTAAATGGTTAAATCCAACAGCTAAAGTGGTAGGAGTTTTAAAGCAACCATGGTTCTGTAGTTCTGGTTCTTCTTTTCCTAACCAGATCATTATCATATAACATAACAATTTTGACATACAGCACACCATACCAATTATCGCAATCAATATAACAAGAAACATAAAAACAAATCCAACAGAACAGAAACATATCTGTAACACTTCCTACTAAAAGAGAATACTCCAATAAGTTATGGATAAAATCAGCTCAACTAATGGATCATTAATCAAAACAGAGAAGGTTTCTCCAAACATTCTCATCAACGACAAGCCGCAACTTGCACACCCACTCCAGACCTGAAAGCCAGTCCCGCCAACCTGGCTGAATCCTGTACACACTTTCCAGCTGCCCCCCAAACAAAGAAAAAGCAATACAAACAATCTCTCTGAGCAGCCATAACTATCGTAAATTTGAAAATGGAAAAAAATATCATCTCAATAAAGGATCCAATTTCCTGAGGGTTCGTAAAACTTATCCAAGAGACACCAAGCAGCGGAACCTCACGAACAAAAGAGAATTGGACCGTTGAGAGAATCCAAGAGCCACAACAAATGGAGCGCTCTCTATAATTAGAAAACTAAGAATGATGATTGTTCAGACACAGGAGAAAGAAGGCTCGGGACCTCAATGTGCCTCCTCCTTGAGGGAAGCCTACAAGAACAATTGGATAGGGACTTACACCAAGAAGCGTGTAGACTAGGACAAGGAGCTCAAACTAAAAAGGAAGTTTAATTAAGATAGGAAACCCTTAATGTGAGGGCGATGAAGCACTGGACAACAAACTTTCCATAGAAAGATGCGTATGCCCCATAACCTCTGAAGAAGATATAAAGATAAAGTTATTTCTTTGATGCATCCCATAATACGTGAATATCAGCCTGCCCTCACTACGTTGCAAGTACAAGTCCATCGCATTGCGATCATTGCGAGAGGAGCCATTACCACATTACATTTCCGTACAATTCAGAGAATCGAAGCCCATCCCAATATCTGCGCGGCATTACTTTTCTTTTCTACACACACACAAAGCGAAGCACAAAAACCAGAAGCATAAGTGAATACAAAAAGCACATACTACACTACATAAAAAAAAAAACATCACTTCTGCTACACGCATAGAAAACACACCACAAATCAAAGGAAGACCAAGAAAAACTCTCGCTATAAAATTAAAACCTCAGATTATTGCACACTATCTCAATAAAATAACAGATCAAATACCATCCTACACAATTGAGACTGCCATCGAATCACTCCACGAATTTTCAAACATAGGCATGGGCGCACTAACAAATAAATGAGTAGCCTACATCTACTAGAGGAGGCGCTGGTTCGCCCAATACGCACAAACCAGAACAGAAGTGACAGAATTCAGTAGCAGGAACAGTGATAAGGAGAAGCTATCCACAGAAAGGAGAGAGCTAGTAAAGCAGACAGAATCACTTGAAGCGGAAAAAACCACTTGAAAAAGAGATCCTCAATAGTAGGAAAGATAGTTATCACAATATGGACTAGCCTTGCTACCAAATTACAAGCCTAGTGTAGGGCTGGCTTTGACGATATTCCACGAGTGAGCAGGGACATAATACTGATTGGAAGTGATAAAAAGGAATTGATCCTACAGTTGTTCTCAGATTCTTCATTTGAACACAAAAAGATATCCCCGGTAAGAAGCGAAGAAAGGTAGCGACACTTGACTACACTTGAACAACACATCCAGCTAGGATCCTAAGAGAGAATGAAAAGAAAACCGCAATACAACAAAGGAAAAAAAAGACCTCCAAAGAAACTCACAAACCAAATAGAAACCGCGTGATCAGACATTGGAGAGTATTCCGCTCCTATAAGTAAATCATTTCAGAGCTGGCTGCTAACGTTCAGACAGAGTATCTGCAGTGTGCTTATTTCAAAGCAACAACAACCATCAGCGAGAAGATAATAAGCACTATAGTGACTACCCCGATATACGACTCCCATCGTGGAAGAAACAAGGGAGAACAGAGAGAGCGACGCTGTATATATGACACCATAGAAGCACAGAACCGAATCACTAATATAAGCCTAGAAAGAAAACGAAGGTAATATTAACACAGATTAAAATAAAGAGAGGAAGCCGCATCTAGAGAGATTTCTCCATCTCGCAGTGTCTCTTAATGTCACCTGAGAGGATCTGCGGGCTCACGGCTCAACGGGCATCCAATAATAAACAGAGCCTGTTGGCTGTTCAGCGAGGAAAAGAGGCTCCTGGGAGACCTTATAGCACTTCCCAGTACTGAAAGGGGTCCCACAAGAGAACTGGAGAGGGGCTTTTTACAAGGGCATGGAGTGATAGGACAAGAGGCAATGGGCACAAACTAAAACATAGGAGGTTCCCTCTGAACATGAAAACCCGATTTTTTTTACTGTGAGGATGGTGAGAAACTGGAACAGGTTGCCCACAAAAGCGGTGGATGCCTCATCCATCCCTGGGAGTGTTCAAAGCCAGGATGGACAGGGCTCTGAGCAATCTGGTCTGGTGAAATCTGAAACTCCCTGCTCATGGCAGAGAATTGAAACAAGATTCTCTCTAAGGTCCCTTCTGACACAAACCATTCTGTGATTTTTATACTATGATTTTTTTCATTCTAAATTTCTATTAAAATATGGACAGAAGGTTAAAGAGCAGAAAGTAACTACCTGCCCCTTAACCATCTGCAGGAAGTGAAAATTAAAGAAGGGTTTTGGAGGAGTGCAGAGTGTTAGAAGTGAGTATGTAAAACAAAAATGGAAAAAAATCACTGAGAGAAGTTTCATGAAAACATGATGATTAATTATCATTAAAATAGTGATTAAGACTTGTTTGGTGACAAGCTGACAGCTGTAGAACTGAAACTTAAATACAGACTTTATCATCTGAAATTACTTCAGGCACATGCTTTAGTACTCTAATGGAAAAGTCATATGGCAGTTTTTCTGTAGAAGAGAACATGTTATATCTGCGAGAATATAGTCCCATTTGTCAGCTGAGGTAGGACAGCACAATCTTCATTCAGTCACTGAAAGCTGTGCTTTTACAGTGAATAGGTTCTAGAATGGAGTAAATAGGTTCTTGGTTGTGTTCATAAAAGCCTGAGCTGTGTCTTTCAGAGAAGAGCATCGCAAGACTTAAATGAAAGGAGATGCTATTTCTGAAAAGGGAAACTCTGGGAAAGTGAGGGAGAAAGTCAGCACATGTGTTGTGTAGAAATTACATCCACAAATGAAGTGCTATTCAAATCAAATTTAAAAACTCTATTAGTCTGACTTAATAGCAGCTAAAATTTACACTTTAGGTGACTGGTAAGGTGGAAAAGACAGAATTATAAAATTACTTTTAGGAAATAATTGGAAAAGAGATAGTCTTAGTCTAGCTTTCTCTTGATACAGATTATTTCCTCAGGTGTTATCTTCTGAAACTTTTAATAAAAAAAAAGGAGATAATGGAGAACACACTGCATTTTTCCAAACAGTGTTTAGACTCTGTCTCAAAATTATCTGCTGGATGAATAGAAAAGTCATCTTAGCCAACTTTCAAACTATGTGAATAGTCAATTCCCAGTAGAATTTAACAGCATTTCCCATCTTCACAATGATCGACCACATATTGCTGGTACTAAGAGTAGCAAGTATTACAAAACAAATATATATGAGTGATAGTGGATAAACAAATTTAAAATCCTTTTGAAATGACAGATTCACACGGTGAGTATTGGTAGTTCATGTAATTGGTCATGATCAATGTCTAATTGATCTTTCTGGTAAGATTTCTCCTGAAGTTTTAAATTTTTTCTCCCTGTTATGAGGCTCTAAAGCCTCTTTTGTGATTAACTCAAGAGAAATATTCCTGCACCTTCACCTGTATGGATACACAATCAGAAAGAGCACAGTGGAAGACAGTAGTCTGTGGACACAAATCTCAAAGCCTTTGGCTACCATATATACATATATGTATATAGTTGAAATGAAATTTAAATTTCTTACAGTCATTGACTGTTCTTTACACGGTTCCTTCAATCCGATAAGGTGTTTTGACCTGAGAGATGTTATGCATTTAGGCAGTGAGAGCTCTAAAATTTTATGGATGTTTGCAAAGGAAGGGTTAATGTGTATCTTTTTATTTGACATTTTAACATTGAATTAGTTACACAAGATAAATCAATATATAATACTTCCTGCTTTCTTTTTGAAAAGACAAAGTTTGTGACTTCTGCAATGTTGCTGAGGTTCGAAAAGTTATTGAATCTGCTTTGCATAAGACATTTCTCATATACACATTTCAGGTATTCCAGAATGACAAAAAAAAAACTCTATACAACATTGAGATCTCTCATCTCCTACTACCTTCTAGTTTAATATGCTTTACTTGTTCTATTATGCAAGAAAATCCCATTGTCAACAAGGGAGTTCAAAGCAAAATAAGAGAACACTTAGTGAAAACCTCCATTACAGATAGTAGAGATTATTTTTTTTCTTAGTCATATAAGGGTAAATTAACAGTTGCATGTCATATAGAAATACAGAGGAAATTCACCCTGGGAACAATATTGGGCTATAACTGGAGGCAGTCAATTTGTACAACCTCTGTGATATCAGGAGCTTTGCAGGAAGTCACTGCTCCTCTTATTTCTGAGTCGATTGAAGTTCGAGGAGAGGTTTAGTATAAGAAGAGCCATTTTATTTGAAATATTGCATGAAATATGAAATAGTTATGTCACACTGGAAGTTTCTATTAAATGTCCCTGAAATTTTTGTTTCTGTGTATGAAGCCTTGAAGCTCAGTTAAAAAAAAAAAAAAAAAAAAAAAAAAAAAAAAATCTAATTCTTTTCAATTAGGTTTTTGGTTTTTGGGTTTTTTTGTTTTTGGTTTTTTTTTTTTTAATTTTCTCCTTATGTGCAGTGTCTCAGTAACTCATTATTTCAGGATGGCTTCACTGACATCAGCTAATATCAGTGAGTGCCACCAGATATAAACCAGCAACCAGCAGCCTTAGATCTCTGTGTGTTTCAGTCACATCAGAAGCTTTACAACAAGGTCCAGTGTTCAAGGAAAAAAAAGAAACAATTTCTCAGTCAAATGACAGCCAAGTCCTACCTACTTAAATCAGAACACTTTTTATATGCATTTGATACTGAAATGATATGCTGATGCTCATTTACTTTGAAAATAAAGCTCTATTAGAGTCATGATATTTAATTTCGCTCAAAAAAAGCTTGTCTAAGCTTTAATATTTATTTCTTTAATGTATGTCCAAAAAATTTTATTCACTGACAGCCTCCCCTCAGAAGTACAAATGGAAAGTTAAAAAAAACATATTCCAGAGTTATATTTCATAAAAGACAAGTTCAGAAAGAAATGAAAAATTTCTTATTATCTCTGCATATCACAAGCCTTATATTTTACCCATATTAGACTCAATAAGTTTATGAAGATGAAATCATCTCTCAGAAAATAACCTATTATCAAGAATTTCTATTCTCAGAAACTGATGAAGTCAGAGGTACTGCTGTGTATGCATTTGGTATCACAAAAAGCCTTAAAAACCCATGTTTTCCCATGTCAGTCTGGTTGAATATATTTCTGAACATAAAATTTCTGCCTCATTTTGACCTTAAACACATGAAAAGGTCTGCTGAGCAGACCACAGGAAGATTATCTTTACCTTCTTAGGGTAAGAGTCCAAATCTTTTCATTTCTTGTTTCACATACTGGCAAATACCTATGTGTCTCAAAGTGAATCTTGGCAGGTGGGGAGAGAAAGAATGATAACTAAGAAAAGATGTATTAAAGGATGTGTTTGGCTTATTACATCATGTTGAAATGTGTTTTCACATAAACTTCACCTGGAATATTTGGTTTTGCAGATGCTCAACGAGAGTTTCTTGAAAATTCTGTTTTACCTGTGATATGAAAAAAGGCATAAAACCAGAGGGTCAAGTATGATCAGGCATTAGTGTTTAGGTGGGTGCCACCAGAAACACTTGAGGCATTTCTTCTTCATGCAAAATAATGATAGGATAATGGCAGATTGTCCAAAATCAGAACTTGGACAAATGCTTTATTTTTTGTGTATTTGCCTACTTAGTGTCATTTCTTTCCTTATACATTACTTTGCCATTATATACTATATCTTAAATTAGGTCTTCAGTTCTGGTTTAGTATTCAGATGACTTCATAAATAAGCATCTGAGTTTTTTATGGGCTTTATATGCACTTAGATATTTCATTTCATCTGAAAAAAATCTCATCATTCAAAGTGTAATATAAAAATTCATAACAATTTTCAACATAACACACCACTAACCCGCAGACATTAAAAACCAAACACGCTCCAATGAATAATATGATCAAACACATAATTTAACTTCAAATACAACTGACAATGGGCAAAACAAAATTGACAATGCAAGACAAGTATGCATTATATATCTTATGCATTTTATCCAGTGTTATTCTCATCATGCTAAATAAAAGCAAAATAATCTGCTGAGAACAGAATCAACTGATGCCTGAAGAAGCACTAAATTAAAATTAAAAAATACCAGTTTCCTGTCCCAACCACCATTGAGTAATGAAAATTTCAGTGTGCATCAGTAAGGAAAAGAGTAACACAAGTTGCATTTCACATATTGATTATTATACATTTGATCTTGAATTTCTTATTTGGTTGGTTGCTTGTCTACACTTACTATGACTTGCAAATATTCCTACCTCAGCTCCTACCCATGAACCCACACACCATTGTTTGGCCTACAAAATGAAATCATGAAGGGCAGTCAGAGTAGTCGACCATTTAATTTCTATTACCTGAAATAAAGACTTGATTTGACAAGCTATCCTGATCTCTTCTTAGCAAAGCAAAACTATGAGCCCAAAAGTTGATACTGGGTAATGGTGATCACACAGAGTCCAGGACATCTGAGTTTTTAGGTTTCAAAGGTTTTTTCAACTTGAGCACCAAGATTAAAAAGGTGAAATAAAATAATATAACACAAAGTATTATTTCTAATATGTTATTATGAATAATCCAAAGTGAAACAAAAATATTTTAAAAAATATTTTAAAAAAATAGCTACTGATATATTTAAACTGTTGAACTATAAGATCTTATTGATTAGAAAGAAATAGTTCATATCTTGATTTTTTTTCTTTTTGGTGGGGAAAGAAATTTGAATTTGCATATTTACAGGAGTAAAGAAAAAAATTAAGGATTTTACATACATAGAAAATAATATAAAAGTGTGGAAAATGGATGCTTTCCTAGGCAACTCAAAAATTATGTTAAATCTGTGTTTTAATGAAATTACAGCACTTCAAATCTGTCACGTATCAGAAGACACAGTAGTCTGCATTGCAATGCCACAAAAAAAATATTACAACATAATACCTCACAGTAACCTTTCACATCTTCAAGGAAAAGACATCAGACACATCCTAATTAAAAGGTAATTCAAGATATCAGGACAATACTTGAGTTTCAGCATGGAATCCATAACTCAAATGCCACAGCAAAGAGTTTTAATTTTTAATCAGCATTGACAGAGGCATACCAAGATGTTTACAATGCCTTCATTCTAGAATAGCAACCAAAAAGTACCATTGAAATACATTGAAGGAAATGCAAGAAAGTAAAAAGAAAAAGAAAAAGAAAAAATATAACCAGAGAAAAATGGGTTTTTTAAAAAAATTTGCAGAAATTTTTTTTAACGCATGCAACGCAATTATTTATGTAAAGGCATAGAAGGATGATTATCTAAGTATAGTTACTGAATTTGTCACTACTCTGGAACAGGAAACAGTGTTAATGACTGAGTAAGGGAGACCTATATGAAGAAATACACCTCTTCTGTCTTTATGTGGGTTGACAGGGCACTTGCAGAATTCCAGAAAAACAGATCACACATTTATCTGTTCTGCACTCTTTCCACAGACTGCCACTACAAGGACATTTAACACTCCACAACACAAGGCAGTTACAAAAAGATACAACAGATGTTTGATGGCTTGGAGGGCAGCAGAGTCCTGACAAATGTTTTGATCAAGAGAAAGGAATCCTTTTCTCACCAGCAACAACTAGGAAATGAAGGACACTGTTGAAAATGCTTTCGAGTGCATCTATCTATCTATCAAAACACAGGGGCAAAAATACATACAGCCTTTAAAAAATAACTGCAGGATTAGTGTTAGGTAGCTTATCTCTCAGAGCTGGAGAAAAATCCAGCAGTTGACCAAGTCTGCTCTTTAAATGCAGTATGAGGCTGATATGGTAACAGATTGGGGGTTGCACTGAGAGAACTGTTTTTAAACCAACAAGAAACAGTACAAACAAAAAATAAACATGTACAAACAAGGAAAAAAAAGAGAACTGTAGAAAAGAAAGAGTGGAAAACAAAACTGTCAGAAACTGGTACTCAGAATTGCAAATGCAGCCTTGCAAATACTGGAATAAAAGCCCCCAAGATGCATGAAGCTGTGGTTGTGATCTTTCAACTGTCTTTTAGGTTATTGTGCTCATAACTAGAAGACAAAAGTGATGCTCAGTATCTGTTATGAAACCAGCTGGAAAAGGTTAACCATATTTGAGCAATGTGGCCTGATTTAGACTATGTTGACCAATCACAGCAGCTAGTCTTAATAAATTAAGTAATTTGGAGTTGCTAAACTATGAGATACAATTCCTTTAAGGACTTCAGGTCATCTTAATCATTTAACCTATGTTAACAGGAAACCTGGTAGATTTTACAAAAGACTTGATACATGGATTCTTGAAGGATTAACAAGTATCTGAAAGTCCAATAGATTTCAACAAAAAAATCCAACCTTGAAGTCCTTCAGGAAGCTCTTAAAATCTTGAAGGCTGTTTAAATTTTCATTTTCCATTTAAAACAACAGTATCGAAGACTCCCATATCTGTGTTTTGTACTCTTCATCCAAAATATTTCAATTTTGGTGTCCAGATCCCACAGCTATGGATAAACTGAGGTCATTCTGTGTCTTATTCCAGATAGTAGTTATAATGGAAATAACTCTTTTCTCCCACTCTTTTACAGATGTAAAGCTTTGTTTATTTATTACAGGAGAGAAACCATTACATTTAATTCAGATATATATTTTAAAAAGTGATGACACAGGTAGAAAATTTTGTCACATCCATGAGATATCTGGTAGCCAGCAGGCAGGTAGGGTACCCTTTGTCAAGACATAAGCTTTGGAGATAATTTAAGTGTTTATATATTCCAACATACACATGCTTCTGCATTCTGAAATTAAATTCACAGGAAAAAAAAATCACAAAAATACAATGCACTACTGTGGATTTCTTATAGCAGTTAGTCCTAACAAGCAGTGTGATCTGCACACCCACAAAGAGATCAAACTGTCTGGTAGGATTTACATATTAGGGACTTGAAAAGATCAGAAAGGGGTAGGATGGTAATATTTGAATATAATTCTTACTACTCTTTGCGTTTTTTCTTACTGTCTCGTTACATTAGGCCAGGCATAAGGTTGCTCTAACAGAATTTGGCAGTGTATGACTAACCCACTGCAAAAAAAGGAGAGGTATAAATAAAGTCCTCATAGTTTTCCTGCCCATTTCCCTCTCAGTCTTTTCCATGTATATCCAAAACTCAAAGCTTGCCAGGTAAAAATACAAATACACCCCAAATACAAATCAAAATTTCAGCTACCATGATTCTCACAACTGGCTTTTTTAATTAATAAAAAGGTACTTAGTCTACATGGAAACTCAAATTGTAATAGGGTCTCTTTGTCATATGGCAACTGTTGGACATAGAAGGTTGATTCAAAAACATAGTGAGTATATGGTATGCTACTCTATTAAACTAACAAAATTATATTTTTCCTTCTTCATAGAATCTTTCCTCATTTAGAATGCAAAATGGATGGTTCTCATTTAGTGATCAGTTATTTCATATGCTGTTCTTTCTTCATCATTAACTGGATTGCCCTGGGCCTCAGATATCACATATTATCCCAGTGCTGTTCTGGTGACAAAGCTATTAATTTCCTCATGCGACTTTCTATGTCACTTATTATTAGATCATCCACTAGAATTCTATTAAATTCAGCTGCAACTGATATTAGTCTTGAGACAACAGACTTGCACCCAGAAAACAACACATGGATGAAACTGAAGCTTTGCTCATTTAGGGGGGCTTTTTGTTTAAATAAAAAAAATAAAAAAATTAAAAAAAAAAGAAAAGAAAAAAAAAAGAAGGGGGGAGGTATGTGAAAAAAAAAAAGAAAGAAATGAAATATTCATTGATTATTCGTGGTAACATCATGCACAGGAAAATCAGTTCTATCCTGGCTTCTGTCATAACTCACTATGAGACAGTTACTTTTACTTTAATCCTCACCTTCCACAAGGAGGATTCATGAATACAAGCTTCTTAAGATGAATTGGTAGCAAAGAATTTTTTTAACTGATTCAAGTTATTTTTTCACTTCTTGCCACAAAAAACACAGATTTAATTTTTTGCAGTGATTCCATTAAAGGCAAAAATTTATGCACTGAGAGACAATAATTTTTAACAAACCTGAGTTATTTTATCTTTACTTTCTTCTTACCCAGTGGGATAGACTAAAAGATGTTAAATAATACTTATAGTCATAAATATGAATACGAAATAAAGGATAAAAATAGCATAGTGAGTACTAGCTTTTCCTACAAAATTCATATCCAATAGGTAGAAAGACAGATAAGATTCAAAAGAATCTTAAGAGAGTTCTGATAAGTAAACAGTAAAATCTATATCCATAACCACCAGGAATTTTTTATCCACGTTTCTTAGAGATCTTACTATGAAAGCTCTGAGACCTCTGAAATTATAAAGTGGGGAAAAAAAAAATTCCAGGAACTCAATTCCTGGTTGTCCAAGTGAAGAATCAGACATAAATTACACCTAAAGGATGTTAGAAATTACAGACTATGGTGTTTCCCTTGCTCCATCTGGTTTTAGTTCCTACAAGTCATTGGGACAATGTATATCTAGATAACTGCCTAGCTCTGACAGCTGATACAAAGTTGTAGAGGAAATCCTGAGAAGTTCAAAGTATATGCAGGTTTTATAAAAAGGATGTTAACGATACTGAAAATAGTCTTAATATTATTTAAGAAACTATTCTGCAGTCTCACATATAAAGAGGATCTAGTAAGGGACATTAATGAGAAATTTAGCCTATAAATATCATCTTATTTCTGTTGACAATTTTAATTGCAGGTGAAATTAATTATATCTATTTTTATGATACCATGAGGTAGCATGATACAAACTGGTTTATAATGTGAAATCAATATTTGATGAAAACTGCATTACAAGTGTGGCAATATTTTTGCTAGAGTTATTATGCCTTTGTCTTAGGTTACATGGAAGGTGTAACCAAACCACGGTAAGCTGTTCAAACCAGGTAGGGGAGTGCCCTTTATCTTCAGCATGACTCAGCCCTGATAACACCCTCAGGGAGGCTATCTCTGCTAATGGGCCATCAGGGTCTCTGGGAATGACTCAGAATTACATCATCCCATTGTGAGATGCCCCACCCAGAAAGGAGGAACTGGACATCCCTACTGGCTGAGGCGCTGGAACATTAGGACACTTCTTCCACTGAATTCCCAGAGGAGAGGAGCTCGAAAATCACCACTGGACCACCAAAAACAGACTCAACCTATTTTCAGGATCACTGCTTCATCGAGACCACGTCCATCATTCCTACAGGACTGCAGCCACCACCCTGCACAGCAAGGTGTCAGGTTGTATTCTGACTCTGTCAGTTTAATCTGGTTTTTCTGCATTATTGCCTTTATTTTTTCCTATTAATTGAAGTTCTGACTTAGAATCTCTTGCACACAATATTTGTGTGGGGAATAGTTTCCCTGCTGGTTTGCTTTCAAACTTGTACAGCCTTGTTCGTGGTTTCTTTCCCAACTGTCAGCCATCTTTCCAATTCGAATAAAGCACTGCACTGCAATTTCTTTACCTAGGATCTGAACTACGTATTTCAAAATAAAGGACCCATTCTGAGAGAAAGGCAGGTTTCTTTCACTATCTAGCTGCAGTAAAGACAGATTTATTTATAACTTAGTCTTCTGATTTTAAGCATGTTATTTAGTCCATGGGAAAAAAAAAGCTTTCAGACTTTTTCACGAAATCAATAATTCTGTGCAGTGTTGTTTGCCAAGGTTCTAAGAAAGCTCTACTGTTTTACCGGTGTAGATGTTTCCTTATGCTTGTTCATAGCCATGGTTTTTGGACTCTGTGACTGCAGTCATGCAGCACAGTGCTGCAGATTGGTTTCAAACACCATAACTTGCTTGCTTAAACATAAGAGTCTGGCAGATCCAACTGGTAACCCTATTTATTTCTTGTCAGACCTGATGCTCTACGAAATAAAGAAAGCAATTTTAGCGAGGCATGTAGATTCGATCTTGCAAACTAAGACATGAAAAGGGCTAATAGGCTGAGACTTTAGAAATTCTTTGCAGACTCTTATTTTTTTAATTAATTATTTATTCCACTAAAATATACTGAAGATATGTGCTATTTAAATTAATTTCTTTGGTTTCATTCTACAGATCCTTTCCAGAAAAAAAGAAAAAATCAACTTTATTTAAAGCTCAACAGGAAGGTCTCTCTTTCTTTTAGAAGGAAATTTTAATTATCTATCTCATTCAGTATAACAGTTGTTGAGAGATGACTAGAAAAATGATTTAGTGATCTTGTTTTCTGCATTAACCTTTAATGCTATTTTCTGGAAAGAAGATTGTGAAGGGGAAGTTTCCTCAAGCCTTTGTGTTTGATTAGTCTGCCAGTGCCCTCAGGAAAGCTGAGATCCCTCTGCCTGACCAGTCTGTCAGAATCCCATTAGAGGCACTCTCTACTGAGCAATCCAATAAACCAGAGGGCAGTTTGACAAACTTGTTCGGATCACAAGCCAACAGAAAGACCCCCTCCAGGTCTCCACAATTATTTGAGTATAGTTACACACTGCAGCAACTTGATAATGCTCTTAAAGGACTGCATACTATAATTTCAAGAATTCCTTCCTTTTTATTAATAATATTGTGGCAGGTTGATGTTTGAGGATTGCTGGTGGTACTATCTGACTGCAATATATTCAAGCACATACAACATTTCTATCCTTACAACAACCTTCGAGATATCATCAGCCACAGTTTACCAGTTCTTACCTACATGGGTCTCCTATGCCAGAAGACAGGTTCGTCTACTATCCAGAAATTAGGTTTAATTTTCCCTAACTTCTTCCCCCTCTTAAACATCTTTTTTACATATATTTCTTAATTTGGTGGACCATGAGTGATATTGATTACAATTCAGTGAGGGTGGTATTACCTTGGGGAGTTGAGAACATCGTATACATAAGGTAACTTGGGATAGATATACATCAGTATTTATCTGAGGAAAGTTTTCATTCCCAGTTGCTGTTTCAATCCACCAAGACTTCCTTTACCCTCTTAGCTGACAACTCTGTAAGTTTTTATTCAGATCAAAGTTACAATGAGTTCTCTCCTCTACAAGGATTTCAACAGGGTTCTCGCTGTAGTCTCCATCCCCCCCTCATTTAATCCTTCCTTAGCCTGTAATGTCAGTGAATGTGGCATGGACCAATTCTATGCAGGGAGAAGTACAACACATTTTCCCATACAAATATATTGAGGGGAGGGACTGGGGTGCACAATCTCCCTCCGTTAAAATGTACTTTCATCCCCCATCATCTGATTGCCAAAGATATACACAATAAGAGGCTATTCAATGATCCATATGCTGGTTCCATTTTTTGCCAAAAATAGTTAAAGCTTACCCCATGTGGAATCAGGAGGAAATGGGCTCAAATAACCATAGACTGGATGGTTTTTGTGGCGCCAGCCAAGCGTTTGCTGCAATAATTGA
>VKON01000272.1:0-13362 GCA_009741485.1 Malurus cyaneus samueli | reverse complement strand
AGGGGAGATTGTAATGTGACATTTCTATATGTTTTATACACCTATTCCCATCCTCTCCACCTCTTCTGGTCATAGCTGCTGACAGGACATGGGGCTAAATGGTCCTTTTGCCAGAGAAAAAGTATTTTAAATTCCCTCCAGGTTTTCAGTGCATTAGAAAATTAAATCTCTTTGTATATAGCATAGTTTCTATCAAAGGAAATTGTGCCTGGTTTAGAACACAGTAAATTAGTTTTTACCATCTTTTTTCTGGCCCCACAATTTACCAAACGATCAAGCAATGAAGAATCACATTTATTCTCCATGGCAGAAATCTGTTTCAGCTAAAAAGTAATAAATCATTTTCCAAGGGAGACTTGAATAACACCCGTCCATGAACAATTACACAGTTCTGCCATCAACAAAGTGTGGGCTGATGCTGCAGCATGTCCGCAGTTGACATGTAGAGTTGTAAAAATAAAATAAATAAAATACGAGAGATAATCACTGCTAAAAGCCGTATTTTATTTTATTGAAGGAAAAGGAGACCTACAATGTCCCTTACCCCATTTGATATCTGGACCAGGGAAGGAGATCCCTCCCTGGGATGGTGGCTCTTGGGGTCACTCTGAGTGGTCACTTGTTGTGTAAAGTCAGCACTTTGGGCTTTGTGAACATTGCACGCCAGAAAAAGGGGAGGCAGAAAAGGGAGGGAGTGTGGAACACACCCCATTCCCAAATACAAAGGAAAACGCCAAACATGCTTAACCAACGTTATTCACAGCTGAGTTTTGGCTTTGTTTTAGTGCCTGTAATGGATACAAGGGCTCTTGCTAATGGCATGGAGACTTATAGAATGTCCACTCCTGCAGGGTGCAAGGCTCCTCTCCTGACAGCAGAGGAATAACCCAACTCCTTTCATGACCTTTGATGACATATCTTACCCAATACAACCTGTGCTTTATTTACGCTAAATGTTCTTTCCTCATTACTTGTGATTCAGAGAAAGCATTGAAAATTTGCATTTGTGTGACTCAGGTAGAAAGGAGCAAATTTCTTTTAAATAAACCCCATTGAGAGGGGGAAAAAAAAATTAAACATCACCATTTACATTTCACCCATATGCAATGTTTTTTAAAAGTCCTGAAGTATTGACACAGTAGTTAGGCTATAATCAAAAAGCCTCCAAACAGGGTCATAAGGCGACTGCTCTGCCTGTTATGTTTTTTTGGTTCTCAGCATTAGGAACATCTCACGCTTGGAGTTTTTTCTGGAGCTGGTATTAATGTGATGTATTAAGACGAAAAGCCAGAATCAAAATTGGAAATTTGAAGAAGATGGTGAATGCTATAGATAAAACAAAAAAATAAGATGTTTGTATCTAACATGGTTTAAAAAAATCAATAAAGTTTAGAAGGAAATAATGAAAAGAAAGAAATAAGAAAGGCCTAATTGCTCCACTTTTTGCAGTTATTTCCGTGAGTCCACTTTCGCAATCTTTTATTCTTTCTTTTAATGTCTCTGCAGGATGAACCCTTGCTCTCCTTTTTCACACATATGCAAAACCACAGCTATATTAACAACTCTGCTGCTTGCTCCCTTGATTCCTTTCCTTTCTGTATATATGATCCCTTTCTGCCTTAAATTACACACAGTGGCTAGTAACACTCAGCTTGGGATAGAGGACGATCTCTTGGTTTCAAGCTCCACATTTCTCCCCTAAAATAACTGTATAATCTAGGGCACAATATTTAATGAGTTCCCCACTTGTGTAGTAGGACTGACAGTATTCATTTGTCATTCTGACTATTTAAATTGTAGCCCATCTGGGTAGGAATCCATTTCCTTTTCAGAGTCAGAGTTCAGATCCCACTCTTGGTTTGGGTCTAATTGCACTAAGCAGTAAGTTGGGGAAAAAAAAAAAAAAAAAGAAAAAGAAAAGAAAGGGCATAATACAAGTAAATTCAGTTTCCACGGGGAGAAATGGCAATAATTTGCGGATTATATTAGGGATGTGTTTAAACACTCACGTTTTCTCACAGTGCCCAACTCAGAAAAGCCCAGGGAGCTGCACAGCGATGCTTCTGCCTGCTCAAAAGTGCCTCCATTATTGGCAGAATGAAGGACAGGCTGTTAAACTTTCGCTGCTGGTGCTTCTTCGTACTGAAAAAGATGATTCTTCTAAAATAAGACATTGTATCTGGTGGTTCAGTAATCATTTTGATATGTGCAGCCAACACCATCCTCTGCTTCTTTTTGAAAACTCCGGGAGCTTTTGTTTTTCCTCTCTGATGGCCTGGAGGTGGTCTTTTTCAATCCATTGGAACACCTAAATAAATGAGCTGCTTGAAAAGGTCTCTGAGTACTCAGCTGTCATGGTTTAACACCAGACAGCCCCAGCCTCACTCACTCCCGAATCAGCAGGATCTGGGAGAAACAGAAGGGTAAGTGAGAGAACTCATGAGTTTGGGATAAATACAGCCTTAATAGGTAAAGCAAGGAGCCTGTGCGCAACGAAGCAAAAGCAAAATAATTACTAGGAATTAATTCACTGCTTAATTAGCAGGGCAAGGTGTTCCAGACATCTCCAGCAGAGCGGGGCCCCATCACGTGGAACAGTTTGCTTTTTGGGAAGACAAAAAAACACCATAGATTCAAATGTTCCCTTTGCTCCCTCTGCACCCAACTTTAATATAATTGAGCAGATTTCATATGGTCTGGACAAACCATTTTTGGTCATTTGGGGTCATCTGTCCTGGCTGTGTCTCTCCGCAAGGCTCCCAAGCCTGGCAGTACAAGGAGCCAGAAATGCTTTGGCTCTGGTGCAAGCCCTGCTTAAGCAAAAAAAACCCAAAACATCCTCTGAGTTATCAACCCCTGTTCAGCAACAACCCAAAGCACTCACGCTCCCACACGCTCGAGAAGAAAAATTCACTTTAAACAACAGCCAAAACCAGCACACGCAGCAAACTCATTGGAGAAGATTAGGCTGCTGTATTCAGCTCCTTAACACGAAAGCCAACCATTTTAATATCTTATTTGGAAGATTTTGGTGACATAGTTCTGTCTCCACTATAGCAATTAGATATCTTTCCAAGAAGTCCCAGTAGTTATCGCCACAAGTAACACTGTTCCCTCCTTTTGGGAATAATAGCTTGCCATCATTCCAGAACCAAGATGTTAAGATGATGTTCAGATTCCGCTCATAATGAGGCTCCTCATCCTGCTGCTCTATTCGCTCCTTCTTACCCTGCCGCCAAGCTGACTCTCGCTCAACTTTTTACGTGTATGTCCCTTCCTCAGAAATAACCAAAGAACAAGAAATGGCTTCTCCAATCTGAAATTTCCGTGTTCTCTCCTGGAGATGTAGGAGCAAGGAATGAACAGATGTCCATGAAATGCTTCCTGATCATCCGAGAGCCCAAAAAAGAAAGGGTTTAACTACCGCGCGCCAGTGAAAATTTGGGGGAAAGTGCCGCTGATCCCAGTATACAGGCAAGTGGGAAATACTGGTCAGATGCGAAATCAGAAGACCGTGCGATTGATTTTCAAATCAGAGGTAGTGACTGGGGATTTACAGTACAAGAGAGAGCTTAACAATTTAGATAAAAGGTGAAGACCTTGTTCCTTTGAAGCAAGTAGCAAGTTGCCATTGACT
This sequence comes from Malurus cyaneus samueli, assembly GCA_009741485.1. Lineage (NCBI taxonomy): Eukaryota > Metazoa > Chordata > Aves > Passeriformes > Maluridae > Malurus > Malurus cyaneus. The sequence goes on along the minus strand of VKON01000272.1, from coordinate 9,725 downwards.
TAACCCAGGCAGTTTTCAATTTTTGTAGGAAGAACTGACCTGTTCTGTATTTATAGGAAATTTATGCAAGCCTTCAAGGACCAATTAGAAAGAATTACTGGGCCCCCTTGTTCTGTCTCCTTCTGGTGAGTGTCATATTTTGGGGCTTACACTAAAAGCCCAACATAAATAGATAATATTAAAATTTCGCTATGTTTAAGTTTTATTTAGTATCTTAAATTTACTGGGCTATATCCCAGGCAAACAAGGTGAGTTCATATATTCACCTTGCCCTGGAAGAATGGGAACTTCCAAGGCAAACCCTATAGGATGAGGAAGATTAGAAGGAAAGGAAAAAAGAAAAGATATATTGCTTTTATTAAAGTAACATATCCACTAGGAAAGTGTGGGCCTTTAGGACAAACAGATTTATTAAACACAGGAAGAAGGTGGAGAATATCTGTGAATTGTCCGCCAAATAGACTTAGCAGGGCAGGGGCAAGGAGAGAATAATCGGAGGGAAGGTAGCTGAGGGGAAGAAGAACACGGATTTTCTTGAATGATGAACATGAAAGTATTTTCTACGGGGGGATGAAACTCGAGACACGATCAGGATGATAAGCCATTAAGCAAGTTTCAAGATTCAGATCAACTCAGACTGTGCTTATGCTTTAAAGCGAAAACCCATAAACTGAAGGTTTATAATTCACAATAATTTGCTCTTCTGGTTTATGTGATAGTGTCTTGTGGGGTTGCGTCCTCGAGACAGATTTTCAAATGGGCCAGTTCAATGAGCATAAGGTTAATTTTGTTCTGCCATGATAGGAGAGTGAAATTACAATAAGTGCTTCCATGGTATGGATTTTTTGGGTTTGAGGTCTTGTGTTGGTTCAGAATCTGACGCCGTGCTGTTTATTCGTTTTGTGCTTAAAATATTGCATTTCTGCCGATCTAAGACACCCAATAGAGTCTGTTTGAAGGGATGTTTTGGAAGGCTAAAATATTGTAGAACAGTTGAAAATGGAATTATAAGAAGGTGTGCTTTGTCTCTCCTACAACCTGGTTGTTTTTAAAGGCCATTTTTCTTCCTCCCTTTTATTCTTCATGCTCACAAGCTTTGTGACATGACCATTAATTATTATGATGTTATTGTTGGTATGTTGCTGGGTTTCTCATGCACTGGTACTCTTAGCCGCATGGCCTTTAATTATATCGTAGATGGCCTTTCTATTTGGTTAGCAAAGAGTAGAAACCAAGAGTTAAGATATATAGGTATACTGGCTTGTATGCATGTGTATATGATATATACTAGTAAGTATATAGTGAATAACATATATCACTACATATGTACCTCCAATATACAGATTTAATATATCCCTTGCTAACCCTTTGTTCGGCAGAGGAAAATCAGAGGTTTCCTTTAATCAATGTTATGATGTTTGGGGTGAGTTGAGAAACATAACTTCTATTCCCAGTCTGAAAAGGAGGATGGGACTTTCCCACTTATGTTCTAGGGCCCTGGATTCTAGTCTTTGAATTTACGAGATTTTAAGGCTTTAGTAGGCAACATAAGGGGAAGAATGTCAAATCTCTTTATTTAAGCGGGGCTGACGTTTGTAACCTATGGGAAGCTCATCTTGTATATAATCTGTGGAATCACTGGGTCCTACGGCTAATAGCTTTCTGAGGAAAGAAAAAAAAATAAACTAAAGCCTGGAAATGCAAAAATAATAATAACAGATACAAAAACATCTGTATGGAAAAATGGTGTATGATACGAAGCCGACACAAATGAGCATTTGCAGGGATGATGGAACACAGAAGATTGCAAGCAATTTAAGCAGAACAAGCTGGCCTTATGTGGTAAGATTCACTTGCACAGGCCATAGTAATATGCCGTCACGTATGGCAGACTGCCCACTAGGCAAGAGGGGAAAAAAAGCTTGTGAGTTCATAGCTACCACTTGATTGTAAACCATGGAGGAGGAACTCTGCTCGAGCATGATGCTGGGGAAATATGGGGGGCAATTTCCTCTTTATTTGGGGTCCATGGAAGTTCCCCTGCCTACATTTAGAGGTTAGGCTCCTGTACTAGCAGTGCATATAACAGAATTATACAGTATAGTTTCTGGGCATTGTTTTACTTTGCCTTTTTTTAAGTTCCTTCAGGAAAAAAAAGAAATTAATAAAAAAGGGCAATATCAGACCTTAAGTATTTTCCGTCGTCCTGCTCTCTATGATTTCTTTCCCCATCTGTCTTGTTGGTAAATGTACGTGAAAACACAGGTCCTGTGAACCTGGACATCTCAGTAATGCCCTACAATGCCTTAACGAGCTGGGGATTTAGATGAAATTTTAACTCATATTAAGGTGTACGCTTGACTCAGTCTTGTGGGGCATTAGGTTTTTTTACGGAGATGAAGACAAAGAAAATGAATGATTCTGAGATAAAAAGAGGGAAATTATTCCAGTGTATGGTGTGCCGTCTTTTTCTGTGGGGCCAGATCCTGGTTACTCCAGCACCCTGTCTCCCTTGAAGTGAAGCCTCCAGACCTGGGATATTATGATTGCCCCATGATATATCCCATGAACTTTTCTCCAAGCTCAGCTCCATACTCTGATGGATGCCTGGGCAGATCCTGACTCTGATTCATTCCTGCAAGCAGTTCGTTATCTCCGACTTGTTGATTCAGACCCACAAGACATCTCTGTTGGTGAGGGCACTGACTACAGTCACCCTGGCTGAGCCTCATAGGGGCATCCTCTCTCCTTTGTCCCCTGAACAGGAGGAAAGGAAGCTGGCTGAGCTTGGCCAAACTGTGTTTAGAAAGACATCAACATTCCGATTTGCATATGAAGCCAGGCAAGGGAACATTTGTGCATGCAAAAACATAATGTGCTGAGCCTTTTTTGGCCTTAATGGAAAAACAAGGCAAAGTTCTATTCTGTGTGCAATCCTCTAACTATTGCATTATGGGGTGAGGTAAAGCCTGTTACACTGCATTTTTTTCTGCACCTTGTTTATGCTGTTGGTAAAACAACGCAAGTGTTTCCACGTTCATGTATCTAGAATATATTGGGGGGAAAAAACCTGACAACAAAAAAATTGGGGAAAACCCGCAACTATTTTCCCCAAGAAGGGAAAGAAAAGAGGAAGAGGGTCATGTTTACCACAGTTATGTCCCATTTCAGGCTGCCACAAAAAGCAGATAACATCAGAGGGGCTCATAAATAAAATATTACCTTTGTCTCAGATGGGACATAACTTACTTATAGGATTTTCTCCTTATTTCTTCTATATAAGAAGCTTCTCAAGGTAAGATGGATAGTGATCAGGCTAATGTTGATTTAACTGTGAAATTTGGAGGAGTCCATGGCATGTTTGCTAAAGGAAGGGGAACAGTTCTTACCTTGCTGAGGATTGAACTGCTCTTTTGGATTTCCTTGGTAAACCAGACATTACGAAATTCCTCATGCTTATACCTGTGATTATGTGGCTAATAAGAAATAAAAACCTGTGGGAAAAAAAAAAAAAAGGTTAAGAGTGGATAAATGTAAGAGAATTAAAAGGCTGTGATAAAACCTTCAGATCTGTTGATTGTTGTTACTATCAGAAATTTCTGATATTACTATTGGTAAACTTTTTCAGTGTGTCAGATCCAATACAGAGAATGTTATTTTAGAGGTGTCTGGAAATTTTTTATAATGATGATACGGATTATTAGCAGCATAAAATTAAAAAGGACATTAAAACAGCATAATTCTTCAATGGTCCTGTTAATGTCAATCGTGTGATATCAAATCCTACGTTTTTGGGTTTTGGGTTGTTTTTTTTTGTTTTTTGTTTTTTTGGGTTGTTCTTTTTCTTACAGTTGAATTTAAGAAAAGTCTTATGCAGGGAAGGGGTTTCTTCTGTTATCAGAGCTGCTTTGACTATAATTCCTCCTTTCTCTTTGCCAAGCCTGTGTTTGCAAAACAGAAAACCCGAATCCAAGTCCTGCATCTGGTGTCATTGAAATAAAACAAAGAACAGGCCATCATTTTAAGCCCACATAATTTAAAGAAAGAAGACAGTATGTAACATTTAGAAACAAGCCTGCATACACGTTATTTTATCACTCAGGCAGGGCCATTATCCTTCAGAAGCAGGTGGCAGATGGCATGAAATCATCTTCGTCAGACCTCCAAAGCTTCGCTTGGCCACATTTGGGAGCAAATGGGTTCTTGGTAAATGACTACTTGCATATTCATACTGTGTGATGGGCACTTCTTGATTTCTGTGCACCTCATTTTGGAAAGAAGCTAATGTGGCTAACACCCATGTACTCATTATGCAACCATTCACAGTCTTGATATCTCTGATTTGGCATAATTAAGAGGAAAGGAGAAAGAATGATTTTTTTTTTTTTTTTTCCTCCTCTTTTTTTTTTTTTCTGGGTCATCCTGTCTCTGCTCTGCTTGCCGTCAAGAGATGGCACAGGGAATCAAAAATGCGGCGGGGTCAGTCCTGGAGGACCAACGACTCGCCTGGAGCTGTGATGAGATCAGCCTCTGTGCAATGCCTCCTGTGAAATAAAATCAGGATTAAGTCCTCAGTCATATGGGACACATTCGACAAAAATAGATTCTCCTTCAGATCTAGAGCGCAAAGGTTGTCTCCAGTTTTCACGACATGGGTTGTCAAATTTCCGGTTTGTCCACATTGGGTGTGCGACGATAACTGCGGATTGCAAATCATCAGGGTGAGGGACATTGCTTTTCCAAGACTGCCAAGAGAATCGATGCAAATGCTTAAGGGATTTCACTCTGGGTCATGAAAGAGTAGTTTGCTCATCCCTTACTTGCACTACGGTCTGGCATGTAACATATGGTCTAGAGACTTGATTATCGACGTAGTGCACCTGACTCATGCACTGAGTCCGTTTTGTGCTGCAGTGGGAGGTTCAGGCAAATGCCATGAATAAGGAATTCTCCTGGGTTTCGATAGGGTGCCACAACATCAAGCAAGCCTGCAGGACTGGGCTGTAGAACATTGAACGTACCGTCGAGGTAGCTTTCAGTCAAAATGCTTTTGTAAGCACTGAGGTGGCAAGAAATCACCTTCTGATTGCTGGCAGTAGTGAGAAATGCCAGAAAACCTGAATCCCAAGAAGCTCAAAAAAGCGCGCAAAAAGAAAAAAAAAAAAAAAAAAAAAAAAAAAAAAGGAGATGATAGTTGCCTGGCCATCTGAGCATCAACATCCGCTCCACGATCAGCTCGCAATCATCCTGAAACCACCATATACAAGAAAGGGAGCAAGACAAACAGGAGCTGATTGTGAATTTTCCAGCTGTTTCCTCTGTAGTCAAAGGCAAGCATGGTACCATCAGAAATTCTCTGTTTAATTACAAATTGCTGTCAGAAATCACTGCCACTGACATATTCCTCTGGCAGAGGGAAAACACATTGTCTAGCATTGCACTGAGCACTTCATTTGCTCTGCCCGGCACAAGGAGAAAAAAGGCAAGGGCGAATAAGTACCAGAGGAAAAAATGAATCAATGTCCTAAGCGATCGCTCATGGTGAGTGAGGTGTGGCAAACCTACATGGAGAAGGGCAGATTAGACAAGCTGAGATCTTGCAGGAGGTATCAGGAAGGAACCAAAAGCAACTTGTCTTGGTTGAGAGTACTTTACTAATATATGGTTTCCAAGGACATTGCTTTATATGGATCTTCTAAATCCCGCAGGTAAGCAAAGTGCTTGTGCTCAGGCTGAGCACACATGTGCTTAATTTAAGCATGTGAATAAGTCCAATTTAGGATTGTATTCAAGCGCAATTCTTTCTCATTAAATCTTACTATTAAAACGCATCAGTGTCTGCTGCTGGTTGCTTTTCATCCTCTTCCATCTATGAGTTGGCACTATTTCCCTTTATTCCTTTTAATTTTGCTCGCATAAACGTTGCATATTCCATATAGCAGTACAAGCTTTTGTCTGAGGAGAATGCACTGCCCTTTTCTAAGACTTCTCTGTCAGGGCCAGAAGATATTTGAGAGAGGAGAGATTATTAAATAGCCTATAGACAAGATACATGACTGGATACACGCACTGTTGAAACATCTGGATTGGAAAATATAGACCACTACACCCAACAGTTTTGCACAAAGGAAGCCCAAACCAAGAGGAAGGCCTAGACATGTAAAATGGAACATTAATGGCACTCTTATGTTTCTGCTCAGCTGCCTCTAGAGGGTTCAAATATGTTGGCATGACAGCTGGGCCCAGGTTGCGGAGGAAGTTTATGCAGCAGAAATGGAGCCCTTGTAGGAACTCAAATCGAGATACATTAATGCCAAAAACTATTCATTATGATGGGGTTTCTTTCAGGAAAGGAAGGGATACTTAAAATTAATTATATATTAAGCTTCCTGCTGTTTGTTGTTAAGACAATCAGTATTGCTTGCAGGCATGCAAAAGCTGCGTAAATTTCTAATTTTTTTCATTTTGCCAAGAGTGATTCCTCATGCAATAGAACTTAATGAGCAGTAATTGAAGAAGGGAAAGGAAATTTTTTTTTACAATTTTTTGTGATTAGTTGAAGGCAGAACTTATAGGTTCAAAGCCAGCGAAAATAAAAAAGGGGGTGAAATAACAAAATAATTTGAGTGGTGTATAAAATGTCTTCTTTGAGTGTTTAATGGCCATTATGAAAATGCAAGTTCAAACTTTTTGTGATAACATGGATGGAAAGAAACCCACTGGATGAAAGCAGAATTGAAAAAAGTATTAGTGAAATACAAGAAACTACAGGAAAGAAAGATTGTTTGTTAACTTCACTTTAACCAAGTATAGAAGGTACACTTTTCTAAGAATTCTGTTCTTAGAAAGTCTGTAAAGAGTCATTTGCAGACATCTCAACTAGGCATTCGAGTGTCTGGATTGATTTTCACTATGCAAAAAGAAAAAAATTGCCGCCTTTCGTGCAGAAAAAACAAAACAAAACAAGAACAAAACCATCTTGATATAAATGCCGTTGTTTGGGTTTCAGTGTTTATGAGATATAAAACTGATTATAAATAAATGATATTTCAGATTCATTTGAGAGAGGAACCTTTCATGGAGATTGGGATTGATTTTGCATAACAGAGACACTCAGGAATTAGGTTTGGAGTAGAATTTCTCTCCAGGACTGCACTGTTCGTAATTGTCAATATTTTTGATTCTGGACCATAGGAACTGGCTTACCCATTCAGTTTACTCAGACATTAGAATCCTTATGTAATGTTCAGTCAGTGGTTTTTACTGATGGAGAAAACATGACTTTGGGTTACTGTTTGTCAATGCCCTGAGGGCAAAAAGAAGCTGGCTCTCAGGTCTGGAAAACGATGTGTTTTAAGTCTCAGGTCCATTGGTATGTAATCTAATTCCTTCATGGATGGGCTAAAAATTTAAGGCACAGTTTCTTTGCCCTAATGGGCTGTATCATTGGTAATATTTCTGTTACCCAACATCTTGGACAACGGACGTGAAAAATGGTATAAGATCTGATTTTAAAACAAGAGGAATAATACATATTAGTGTGATCTTGAACTTATAGATTTTCAAGGCGCTGGTTAATATCATTTAAGTTAATTCTAGAGATGCACAGTGTAATTTTTAGCATACTGCACTTTTAAAGACCTTTAACAGTATTCATGATTATTGATGTAAAGGTACTTTTTTGCACACACAATTGTAGATAACTTATGATGTTTTTTTGCTGCTATCGTGCTGGGTTAAGTCATGTTTTACCTATTTTGGTAAGTCGTGCTTTACTTTTATTGCCTGTTTTCTTCAGACTCATCTTCAAGTCCATTCTGTTTACAAGCATAAGCTTTAACAAACTTCTGTAACAAATTCCATGACAATGTTGTTTTGAAAAGTCCCTGAAATTATAAATATGATATTCAAGCCCATTGCCTTCTGGAGTTAATTTATTAACAATATGTTGTGAATAGTGAACCGGCGGCTAGTGTCTTCAAGCAGGGTTAAAATGGGTACTTTTTAGTTCCACACCAAAGACCAAGGTCCTTGATGTTCCATGCCTGAAAGTGATGAAGGAGTAGGCTAGAATAGTACTCTATATCACTGACCGGCTAGTGGGTCGTCCCCAACTATGCTGGTGGAAATAGAGAGTTTAATCTTTCTAACTCAAAGCCTTTTATTGTTCTGTGATTTCAAAATCTTCAGAAACCCTAGTGATTCCCTTTTCAATGTCACCTCTTCCACTGACTTTAAATAGGAGCCTGGCTCGAAAAGTAACTGAGCAGTTTGAAATTCAATAAGTCATACAAGAGTTTAAAATTAGTTGAGATCAAATTAATGTTATTCATGTCTTAAATAAGTCCTCTGAAAGGGAGTGGTGTGGTCCTTACTCCAGCCCTTTCCTGGTCTTTTCTAATACGACTCCAGTTTTACTCTGGTGAGGGAATCAGTGCCTCATTGGTGTTTTTTTTGGTTTTCCTGCATTGCTGAAAAGGTACGGGGGTTAAAATTCAAGATATTAGGCAGTACATTGGCATATATGCATGAATTAGTAAAAGAAAACAAACAAATAAAAAAAAAAAAAACCAAACCAAACTAAAACATAAACAAAATAAATGAAACTCAAACCAAAGCAAAACTCAAACCCAAGAAGACGACGTGTGTTTCAATTTACAGAAGGTTGTTTTGCCCCCTGTAAGCAGCTGAATTACACAGAGCACACATCTTAAGTAATTAATGTGTTGAGCTGTCCAAAAGTAATTTACATGCTGTCAAGGCAAACAAGAATATGCTCACAAATTCAAGAGCAATATATGTGCAATTTGCACAACATCAATTCCTTGGTTGTTTTTTTGGATGGAGCCATCGCCATCAATTAAGTCAGTGACTCTCTGATTCAAATTACTTTTTGACACATAGTGAACAGAATGGCTCACAAGAGCATTATTTTCCCCATTGTTCCCTTGGCAGCCATAGAGTAAATGCAAACAGGTGGAAGTGTGGAACATCACTGCTGCTGGATCACATAACTGACCAACTAGGAAGAATCAGCATCATAAATGTAAAGATTATTTTGAGGTGGGAGACAATGGAAATGTATATTTACATCCTCTGTGTTGTTCAGCGTTTGATGTAACAGTGTCAGTCTGCCAAGGAGGGTTTAATAAAAACGCTGAGCCAGATTCTCAGATGTTGAAATATGCACTTCTTCCACACTGCACCCATAAGATAGAGCCATTATTGGAATCAGAGCATAGAATTAGCACTCTGGAATAGTGTATTCTAATGTGCAAAATTCATAGAATAAAGTCCATGGTTTTTCCACTGAAGAAGCACAAGACCAAACGGGCAAATGTGAGTCATGAGGTGGGAATCAGATGACAGTTTTGTTTCAGTTATGTTACAGTGGTGACGTGTCATCAGCATAATGTGTGAGTGGTTCCTGAAATGTGTTCTCACAGATCAAACAGGACATAAACAGCAGTAATGTGCAGTGAAAAGGGACTGGTGACTTTTCGTTCTTTGCCATGCCCTCTATTCCAGGAGCGACTGTAGGTCACAGAGATTTTGTGAGTCCTCAGTGGATTAGGATTTCACCTTGAGTCAATCCTGGCTCTGTGCCTTCATTTCCTTTTAGTTTCTCAGCCACAGACTCATCAATGCAGAAGAGTGTTTATTTGTTTTTTCCACTGCACCTTATACAGCTCTGAACATAAAGTCAGATCCTACCATGTTATTAA
>VKON01000271.1:731018-771817 GCA_009741485.1 Malurus cyaneus samueli | reverse complement strand
GCTCACGCTCAGATACCCACAGCAGAACCAGCACCATGAAAGGCGCTGGCCTGGCCTGCGTACGAGGCTTTCCAGAGTGAAACAAAGCCCATGTTCAGGAGTCTGTCCCCCACATTTGTTGGTGTGCAGGGGCAAACAAACAGCACCCTAAAACAGCTGCAGCTGCCGGTGAGCTGGCTCACGGAACCCACAAAGCTGAGAGGTGATTTCAGCCCATAACGCCAGTTTTGGAGATTTTGCCTTGCAGCCCGGGGCAGGAACAGGGTGAGGAGCTGACCCAGCTCCCCGAGGCAGGTCTGCACCTCTCTGTACTCGGTGTAAAGAAAGACAAACGTGACCTTCTGCATGGAGGAGTCAGCCTGGAGCGCTTGCAGTTGGCTGAGGTGTTCCCAGATCAATGTCATTCTTTCTGAACACAGGTTATTTGAGCGGGATTTCAGATTTTATCATCCTTACTAACGGGCTGGGCTCAGCTGCAGGAGGGGAAGGACTGCAATGAACCACAGAGTGGTTGGGGTTGGACACTCCAAGATCCAGTGTCCAGCCATTAACCCTGTGCTGATGAACCCCGTACTAGCCCGTGTCCCCGAGTGAGCCCAACTCCTGTCTGCTTTGGCTCCGAGGCCAGGGCAGGCTCACAGAGAAGGCTCTCCTGGGCACAAGGGAACCAATGGATCATGGATTGTCATGTCCCCTATGGTCTCCTCTTCACAGGGATGGGGAACGCTGTGCTCACCTGCTGGGTGTGAGATTTATCCTCAGAAGGTTAAGCTCAGCTCTAGCCCTTATTCCTCCTCATTACAGTCCTGACCTCCCCTTCCCTGCAATCCTTCGCCCACACACCTCCACGGGGCTTGTTTCCTTCAACCTGACGGACACCTGCCTGGCCAAAACAAGGACCGCACCCTGCAAGCCTGAGCTGCAGCCCCGATTGTGTCTGAGGGGGTGACGAAGATGCCCCTGTCCCCAGGCCTCGTTCTGCAGGAGGCTGGGTCCTGAGGAAGAGGGAAAAGCACTCTGGTTTGCTGGGAAGGTCCCAGCGCCAGATAGGATTAGCTGTGTCTGATTAACTGTGAGGAGCGAGCAACACACAGCTGAATGCAGAGACCGAGACCCCTGGCAGCAGCCGAGCTTGGTGTGTCCAGTACTGAGCAACTGCGTGGGCAGGAGAGACCCTGGACACTGCACATCTCCTCTCTGGCCGTGCCATCCCATGGGACACACAGCCCAGAGGGCACAGGCACCCCAACACCTCCAGCACCCAGAAAAGGTTGAGTTCTGCACTGAGTTCTGACCGTGGGATCCTCTCCCCCAGGCAGACTCAGCGGAGCATTCCTGTGGGGACAGCCACCAGGGCCACTGCCACACCAGAGCCACGGCCACACCAGGGCTGGGCTGTCCAGGGCCACTGCCACCCAGCCACTCACCACGAGCATCCAGACACTGCCCAGGACTGGGCTGTCCAGGGCTGGGCTGTCCTGTCCCGTTCTGGCACTCACACCACAGCAGCCCGCGATGGATGAACCTCCCCAGACAAACACACGTGCCCCACACGCTGGGCACCTCCGAGGCCATTACAGCCCGGGCTGTCACCACCTGCCACCTCCCCCCGGGGCTCTGGCTCGGGTGAGAGGAAGCACATCCGACTGAGCAAACACAGCCTGGCCTTGGAGCTGAGAGACCGAGGGAAGCATTTTCTCTCTTCTGGACACAGCGAAGGGTCCGGGGACCTGCCAGATGTGCCTGTGCAAAGCCACGGGTCTGTGTGTAGGGACAGAGAGCATTGTGTGGGCACACACAGGACCTGCACACCCATGGGGCACACAGAGGAGATGGACAGACACACAGGAGACGGACAGACACATGGGGCATGGAGAGACACACGGGGCATGGACAGACACACAGGGGATGGACAGACGGACAGGGAATGTATAGACACATGGGACATGGACAGACACACAGGGGATGGACAGACACACGGGGCATGGACAGACACACAGGGGATGGACAGACACACAGGGGATGGACAGACCGACACGGAGGACAGACACACAGGGATGGACAGACTGACACTGGATGGACAGACACACACGGGATGGACAGACACACGGGATGGACAGACACACAGGGCATGGACAGACGAACGGGCACATTCAGAGAAACACAGCACACGCAGACACGCGGGATGGACAGACACACCGGGGATGGATAGACACACACGGGATGGACAGACACACAGGGGATGGACAGACACACAGGGGATGGACAGACCGACACTGGATGGACAGACACACAGGGGATGGACAGACACACGGGCATGGACAGACCGACACTGGATGGACAGACACACAGGGGATGGACAGACCGACACTGGATGGACAGACACACACGGGATGGACAGACACACAGGGCATGGACAGACACACAGGGCATGGACAGACACACAGGGGATGGACAGACACACGGGCATGGACAGACACAGCAGGGATGGACAAATACACACGGGATGGACAGACACACAGGGGATGGACAGACACACGGGGCATGGACAGACACACAGGGGATGGACAGACCTACGGGCACATTCAGATAAACACAGCACACGCAGACACGGGGGCGCGGAGAGACTCACAGGGCAGGTGCCCATCCACAGGGGATCTATGGGCACACACAGCACGCACGGGCTCGCAGGGCACGAATGGACACGGAGGGCACGAATGGACACGGAGGGCACGTGTGGACAATAGGGCACGGACAGACAGACACAGCCCGTGCGGACCCGCAGGGCACGGACGGACGGACAGACAGACAGGGCACACACGGGCACATCCAGCGCTTCCAGAAGCCGCGGGGCACGGACAGACAGACAGAACCCGAGCGGACCCGCGGGGCACGGACAGACAGACAGGACGCACAAGGCACGCAGAGCCCGAACAAGCCCACAGGGCACACAAAGACCCACCGAGCCCGTGTAAAACCGCGGAGGAGAAGCAGTGCCGGTGTGTCCGCTCGCCCTCGCAGGCAGCGAGCCGGCGCTGTCTCGGCTTTGAATCGCTCCTTCCGGGAAGGGGTCCGGGCACGGAAGACGAGGCGACACCGGCACCGCTCCAGGGACGCTCCCGCGGGCGGTCCCACGGGACACCGGCCCGCCCCCCCCCCCGCTCCCCGCCCGCCCCCGCTCAGCGGCAGCGCCCGGCGGGCTCGGGCAGCGCCGGGCCGCCGCACTCACCGGGGCCGCCGCGCTCGGCTCCGCCATGGCCCGCCGGCACCGCACCGCGCCCGCCCCGCTACGTCACCCCGGCCCCGCCGCGCCGCACCTGCGGGGCGGGCCGGCACCGCCAACCCCCATCCCGGAGGGGACCGCCGGGGTCCGGGCATCCCTCGCCATCCTGGGAAACGCCGCTGGAGGGGTCGGCTCTCCCCCCATCCGCGGAGGAGCCGCTCGGGTCCCTCCTCCTCGCCATCCCTGGAAAAGCCGCCCCAGAATCGGGTCCCACCCACGCCTCCCGGAGCGAGCCGCCGAGGGTCTGGTCAACCCTCGCCTCACGGCAAAGCCGCCGAGGGTGCGAACCCCTCACTCCATCCGCGGGAGGAACCACCCGGGGGTCCGGTCATCCCCAGGAAAAGCCGCCCCAGCGTCCGGTCCCTGCGCTCCCCTCGCCGCCCCGGAAATGCCGCCCCAGGGGTGCCGACCCCCTCGCCATCCCCGGGGGCAGCCACCGGAGGCGATCCAGTCCCTCCGCTCCGCTCCGCCCCCCCCCCGGAGGATCCCGACGGGTCCGAGCATCCTCGCCAGCCCCGAGAGGAGTCCGCCGGGGGATTCGGTCCCCCTCTCCGTTCCCTGGAGGAGCCGCCTTGGGGATCTGATTCTCCTCTGCTGCCACAGCCCCCTTGAGGAGCCGAGGGAGGGGAGCCCCACCGGGCCCCCAGCTCAGGCCATCCCTCACAGCGGAGAATGCTGAGCACTCAGACCCACCTGGCTGGGTTTTCTGCCCTTTCCCCGCCCGTACCCACGTGTGTTCGCTCATCAGCTGTAACCTGTGAATGGTCCCTGTGGGGCCATTCCGGGGCCCGCTTCGGCCCCCCGAGCACGGCAGCGCCCTCCTGTCCGTGCCCTCCGGAGCTGTTCCAGCACAGAGGGTGTAATGGATCACAGGTGAGGCAGCTGAGCTCTTCCCGCTGAGCAACCTCAAAGGAAAAATTCACCGTGCGCTGTATTTACAGTGTGAAAGAACAATTAAAGGAAGCTGCTTCAACAGTCTAAGTGGAGGAAGCGCGATAGCTCAATAGTTATTGATCCTCTCCAGACACGCACGCTGCTTTGTTGGAGCTGGAGGAGCCCTGCCTGATGCAAGGGAAGTGGAGAGAAAAAATAAAAAATGGTCCCGTAAATTAAAACTCCCGGGGAATTACACGGGAGGAAATGGAGGTGTATAAGCAATTTTTGGTGGTATAGTAATCTGTAACTCTACTGTTTGGCTGTCTAGAATTAAAATGAATGTTCCTATCCGGTTACCCGCGAGCAGGAAGGTATTTAATTGGTGCTTGTGCCTGTGGATGGCAGGGTGGAAACAGAGAGCGAAAGAGGAATAGGAGCATTAGCAGTTGTTAAAATCCCCCAGGGAAGCTGACTCCATGTGCTCTCTGAGCCAAGGGTGGGGGTTGTCCCCTGGTCGATTGTGACAAACAGCCCCAGGTGACAAACACAGCGGGCGAAACTTAAGGACATTCGGGGCCCTCGGTGGTGGAAAATGGGGGTGTTTGGGCAGAGGTGCTTTCTGCTGTGTGGCGTGGTGCTCCAAGGTGTCACTGCAGTCACACACGGTGACACGCCCAGTCCGGCTCCTGATCCCCGTCTGCTGCTCAGCACGGGCCTCCCCGCTGGAGCGCCCAGCAAGGGCAGAGTGGACATCGGCGGTAGCTGACCGTCCCACTGCAGGGAGAGGCTGAAGCACACCAACTGCATGCCCGGGGAGTGCTCTGCACCTGCACTGACCCAGAGTGAGCCGGGGATTGAGGCCTCTCCATCCACAGTGTGAGCCCTGGGGTTTGTGGCACTGCCGGTGCTGCTCTGTTTGAGCACCTGGGGCAGGGATTTCTGGAGAGGGGCCGGAGGAGGCCATCGAGATGATCAGAGGGCTGGAGCATTTCTTCCATGAAGAAAGGCTGAGCCAGCTGAGATTGTCAGCCTGCAGGAGAGAAGATTGGGGTGACCAAACTGTGGCCTTTCAAGACCCGAAGGGTCTGACAAGAAAGATCAGTGACTCAGTCAAGGGATTCCAAGGGATGGAGGGACAGGACAAGGGGGAATAGGTTCAGCTGAAAGAAGGTAGGGATGGATGGGATATTGGGAAGGAATTGCTGGCTGGGGGGTGGGGAGGCCCTGGCACAGGTGCCCAGAGCAGCTGTGGCTGCCCTGATCCCTGCAGTGTCCAAGGCCAGGCTGGACATTGGGCTGGGAGTGACCTGGGACAGGGGAAGATGTCCTGCATGGCAGGGGTGGAAAAATCAGTTATTCAAGGAGCCTTCCAGCTCCAACCATTCCATGGCTCTATGATTCCCTCTTGTAATTAGCAGCAATAGCACAGAAACACACTCATATTTCCCTCTCAAGGTTGGGAGTTGGTTTGGTTTGTGGGGACTTGATTTGGGTGAAGATTCTGAATATTTATTAGCAGCGCTGCAGGAAACCAGGGCAGCACCTCGCAGGACCTTGGCAGCTGTCCCCGGCGCGCCACGAACAACAAACCCTGGCAGTGCCCCGGGCTCTCACACCGCCCTGGCAACAGCGAGGCGGCTTGGCAGGGTCAGTCCCGGCGCCGCCGACAAAGGGGTTCTGTGCGGGCTGCGGATTTAACTCCGGCCGGCTGCAGTCAGCCCCTCATCAGCGCCCAGCGTCCTGCCGCTGCCACCCCACCTGTGCCACCCCACCTGTGCCACCGACTGTGCCACCACCTGCGGGAGGCAGGAGCCGCTGCTCCCCGCCGTGAGCTGGGTGCCAGGGCAGGATGCGTCTCCAGGCAGGATGAAGACAGACAGCACGACAGCGCGATGAACAGCTTAATTAACCACCGTGGAGCCTGGCTGGATAGTCACGGCCCCTGACTAGATAATCTGTGCTGCATCCTCGAGCGCGAGGGATTGTGTCTGTTCTCAAGCAGGGGGAAGCAAAGCTCTCAAAAAGCTGCCCGAGTGTTTACAGCAATTTCCCGCTGATTGGCGAGGAGGGACCTGGCACGCTCGATCAAAGCCGGCAGCGCCGGTGCCTCAAGTGTGTCGGTGACGGGAGCGCAACCATCTCCTGTGCTCAGCCCGGCACAGGCTGGGACTGTCCGGCCCGCCCATTTCTCACACCTTTTTTCGGTGACACCGGGAGCATTTTTGACACCCGATCGCCTCAGCGCCTCCGGGCACTCGCCCCTGTGAGCAGAGCAGCCCAGAGGCGCAGGGGTGACGCTCGGGCTGTGCTGTGGCACTCCTGCCCTGTCCCTGGGTGTCTCTCACCGTGCCTGTGTAAAAACGCTCTTACTCTCCCCACAAAGTGTTTGTCTCGCATCACTTCCCTCTGTCCCCATTACAGGATGTATCCAACATCTTTTGGGGGTCAGATCGCTGGCTGCTGAAATAAGAGGGACCTGAGTGTCTCGTGAGTGAGTTTCAGATGTCCCCTGCCAGCTCTGGCCTTGCTGGCACCAGTGAGGTGACACTAGCCAACCTGACACTGTCCTTTCCCTCTGGGCTCAGCGCATCCTCCTGGGCTCCCTGCCTTTCCCAGGCACATCCCCGGTGCTTTATCAGCCCTGGGAGTGTGGAGCAGCAGCATGCTCTGGCATGGAGTGTTATCGCTTTCACAGGCCCACACACAGCAGGCACTGAGCAAAGACCCCTTTTTATCCATAACAAATTCTATAAAATGAAGAACTGGTGTAAATGTGGTCGCATTTCCAGAGGTGCTAAGGCCTGGCTGCTGAGCAGCATCTCAGTGCCCATGAGGGAAAAAACACATTATAAATCAGAACTGTGTGGGCTGCCTTCTCTCTGCGTGGATGGGGAACGCTCAGGAATTGCTCTCCTGGGATCAGCCTCAGTTTCCAGCTGAGCACTGACCACCTCCAGGGATGGAGGATTGTACGGTGGGGCAGGGTGAGGGGGTTGTGAGAGCTGGGTTCTGTGTGTGAGGCTGAAAAAAGAAAACTGTTCCTGGCCCCGGCAGCCTCCTCTCCCAGCTGCAGGCTGCCCAACCCACATCCACACACTGCTCACCAAATTTCAGCTTTCCTCAGCACTTCGAGCTCGCAGCCCAATTTTGTTCCGTCAGCTGTATTATTAATCAGCAGGCTGCAAATTATGTTGCTGTAACCCACGTACTTTTTATATTTTAAACTAAAATGAAATAAATTGGTGCATAGTAAACAAATCCCAGCTTTCTGGCAGCAGCAGGCGGCTGAGCGAGGGGAGCCCTGGGGGATCTGGGGCCAGGACAGGTGGGACCCCACAGAGAAAAACCTCATCCGGGCTGGAGCCCTGGTCAGCAGGTTGGGACAACCAGGGGGTGATTGTACAGCCAGGCTCCCTGGGATCCCAGGGTGGCAAACACACCCCCGTGAGATCATCCCCCCTCTTCCTCACCCGGCGCCCTCTGGGTCTGTGCAGCTGGATAGAAGACCCAACACCCTGCCGCCCCAACACCCACTCAGGGAACGGAGCTGGAAGGGCTGGAGCCCAGGATGGCTGAGGGAGCTGGGAAAGGGCTCACCTGGAGCAAAGGAGGCTGGGGGACCTTGTGGCTCTGCACAACTCCCTGCAGGAGGGGCAGCGGGGGTCGGGTCTGCTGCAGGGAACAGGGACAGGAGGAGAGGGAACGGCTCAGGATGGGCCAGGGCAGGGGCAGGAGGGACACTGGGAAAATTCCTTCATGGAAAGGGTGACAACTGCACAGTGTCAGGGCAGGGTGGAGTTCCCATCCCTGGAGCCCTGTGGATGTGGCACTTGGGGACACAGGTCAGTGGTGGCCTGGGCACTGCTGGGAGTGGCTGGACTCGATGCTCTGAGGGCTTTTCCAGCCCCAGTGGTTCTGTGGTTCTTTGATTTCAGAATCACAGAACCCCCACATCACAGCCCCACAGAACCCCTCAGAGTCGGGCACAGCCCTGGTCATTGCTCAGCCTCAAACCGAGTGAGCAGCTCTCCAAACACGGCCGGCGAGAAAAGGACAACATGAAATATTTAAAAAGCTCCTTTGACTTCCCAACCTTTCGTGCAGAGGAAGGACGGGCACGAATGCCGAAGGAGAGGCTGATTGATGGTCAGAGCAGAGCGAGCCTCCTGTGTCTGGGTTTCATATTCAAACCTTCATAAAGGTCAGTTTGTATTTCTAGCACACGGAACAGAAATGCCATTTAATAATGCATATACCTTTGGAGCCCTACCTGTTGCTGAGAGGTGAGGGCTTAGCAGGGCTCTGCCATGGCTTGGTGGTGGTTTGCACGTCGGTGTGAAGCCGTGCTGGAGTGGTCCAGCTGAGTTAGCCCTGGGTTAGTCACTCCTCCGAAACCACTCTGCCTTTGCACTGATGCCATCAGGAAAAGATGAATTCTCCAGGGGAATGAGTGACAGCAATGTGTGATCGACTGCCCTGGAGTCATATTAATACACAAGAATAAAGTGGAAATTAAAAACAGCAGGACAGAAAAGTGTTGTGAGTGCGAGTCTGGGGAAATAAAACTGCTCTGGCTTGCTGTGCGCGCTGTTCAATCCTTCATGCTCGCTCTGATGTCTCCCCTAAGTGTTATAAATCAAATTGATAGTTAAATATTGGTGTCTGGGCAGGTAAAGCCTGGCTGGTGGGGGCAGGTGCAGGGAGTGGGCAGCGTGTGGGTCGTGGTGCTGCACCGTGGGCGCTGCTGGGGCACGGTGCCCTTGCCCGTCCCGTTGTGCCTGAGGCCATCACACCAAGCTCCAGCCCTGCAGAACAGCCAACCCCCCTTTCCTGCCTTTCCTCTCCTTCAGGACAGGTGCTGGGTGTGGGTTGGTGCCTGGCAGAGGTACGGCTCAGTTTTGTGCCACTGCAGTAGAGCTGCAGGGTCCCCCTGCCCTGCCCACAGCAGGCGTGGCACCTGGCTCTGTGTGGACCTGGGTGGGCACCTGGCTCTGGCCAGAGGCCACCACTGGACACCAGGGCATGAGCCAGGGCCCTCCCGTGGGCTGTCTTCTGGGGAAAGGGCTCCTCACAGAGCCTGCAGTTGGAATCAGGAGGGGGAAATGCTGGAGCACAGGATCTGCTGGGCACAGACGCAGCATTGCCCCCAGCCCTGCTGGCTCCCCCGGTGAGGAATGGGGAGCTGCACCCAGGAGGAGGAGGGCTGGGACATGCCTGGGAGCAGCACTGACCCAGGGCTGGCTGATGGGGCAGTGGCCAGCACAGAGCAGTGGGTGTGAGGAATATGGGAGGGGACAGCAGATGCAATGTCCAAACCCGGAGCTCCTGGACTGGCTCCGTGTGGTGAAAGCGGCGTTGCAGAACAACCCGTGCACTTGTTATTTATTGCACATCTTTGTTCTTGCTCTGTGCCCGCACAGCCTGTCCTTGCTGCCCTGCTCCCATTCCCACAGCTGCACCCAGGCCCCCAGCACCCTGAAATAACAGGAAATTCACTCCTGACTCCACTTTCCTACATCACTTGTGGTTTAGTGCTGGTCCCAGAGCGTTCACCTCCTGCCACACCAGGGCGAGAGCGGCGAGTGTTGCCATTCACCAGCTGCGAGGGATCCCAGCCTCCTCCTTCCACCTCACCGGCAGCAAAACCAGACAAGAACAAAGCTTCTGATTTCCCAAACTGTCATCAATTTACCATCAACTTCCTTGAAGGTTTCCTTTTCCTTCTGTTCTATTAAACTGACCTAAAACTGCCAAGGCAAAGAAGAAAGATGAAGTCTCTCTCACGTCGTAGGCAGCCACCTTTGCAAATCCTTGGGAACGAGCTTGTCACAACTTCCTGGCACCGGGGGAAGCCTCCAGAGCAGCTCTTCTCTGCCCGCCCACATTTCCCATCTCTTTTCACCTCCTCTGTTATTTTTTACGCGCGCTGCACCAGCCTTTACGCACTGAGAACATCTGGGAGCAGAGGCAGGACACCCTGAGGTGACCCTGCTCCCAAATCCACGTGCTGGGGCCTCCAGGGATGGCCTCAGAGAGCCCAGAGTGTGCCATAGTCCTGCTCTGTCCTGGTTTAGGAGGCAAGGCCTGACTCCCAAAAATCTCCCTCCCCCCTGCATCTCTCCCTCGCCCACCACCCTTCCCACTCACTGCACCAGCCATTTACCCCAGAACCCCACTCATTAACGAAGGCTGTAATTAACAGCACAGTCTGTGCTGCTCCTAAGCCCCAGAGCTGCAGGTCCAGCCCCGGACACCGGAGCTGTGATGGACGGGGAGAGCCCGAGAGAGCAGGAAGGCATCGCAGAGGTCTGCAGCTCCACAGCTCTGCAGTGCCCGGCTCAGCTGCACTCCTGATTGTTCCACACTAAAAACCCAACCACAAGGAAGGAAACAGATGGAATTATTATAAATCTGTTTATTTCTCTCTAAAAGCAGAGGCCTTTCTCTCATGATGGCTGTTCCTGGTGTGTCAGACCCCGATGATGCCCGGGTTAAACAGCACCACCCCAAAGCTGCTGTTCCCCCAGCCTTTGGAGCAAATCCCTTGCCATGGATCCCAGCTGAGCTCTAATGAAGGAGCTGTCCCAGGAGCAGCTCACCTGCTCGTCTGGGTGTTCCTGCGCTCTCCCAGCTCCCAGAGTTTGCATTCCTGATTGTTTGCAGGACCGAGCCTGCAGAAAGCAGCCAGCTGGGTTACCCACTGCACGGACTTTCACAGGGCATTGCTCCAAATAATCTGGGAGAAGCATGGGAAGCAGAAGAGAAATGAAAGTGGGGGGGTTAGTCATGGCCTTCCTATTTATTCATAGATTATTTTACCCATTAATTAAAACCGAGCGTTCCTCAGAACGGGCACTGCTTCCCTGAGGTCTCAATTAAGCAGGATGGCTTTGCAGCAGCCTCAGTGGGCATGCGAGGGGCTGGGCAGGGGCACAGGGACGGATGGATGGGGATAATGAAGGAGCTCTGGACATGTGCAGGCAAAGCTCTCGAGTGACCTTCAGCAGCCCGTTTTGGGCAGGCTGGGCGGTGAGTGCCAGGAGATGCTATCTGCTCCGAGAACAGCCCAGATGAGGCATCCTCCAGCCCTTTGTGCTTCAGGTCCAATGCCTTGGGAACGTTCCAGCCTCAGAAATCATCACCGCCAACTGCACTGCAAGATAAATTCCTGTTCTACTCCCCCAGGACTGGCCATTTTCCTGCATTGCTGTTCTAATTGCAGAGGGTGGTTTAAAGCCCAGGAACCTGTTTTGGAAACGGTGGAAGCTGTCCAGCCTGCCAGCCCCTCTGATCCCCAGACATGCTGAAGCTGAGCAGGATTTTTCTGCATTATCCTTGTGACAGGGGACAATTTGAATGCACAGCTCGGCCCCAAACCCCAAAAAGCTGGCATGCCAAGGGGTAGGGGAGCTGACACCGATGACAACCTCCCTGCAGAGAAGTTGCCAGCCCAGCACTGACAGCAGCACCCGGGTGTCTCACAGGGAGCGTGTCTGAGATAATGCCCAAGGTAGTTCGGGATTGATGCTGCTGTGCCTTTTCTAGAGGGTCTCAGCTGGGACCCCACGAGGGCCAGGCAGGCAGCAATGCAGAGCTGTGCTCTTCCACCCCGAGCTGAGGACAGGCAAACACCCTACACCCAACCCTACCCCTTATCCAAACCCCACTGCTGGCTGCTTACTCTGGGGGATGAGGGACCATCACAACAACTTCCACGCCAAGTGTGAAATTCGCAAATGAAACTTCAGGAGTTTTTGTGGACTCTCTGATTTTGTAGCTCCTTTAAACCAGGAGTCCTTACAAACCTTAGGAGCTCCCTTCCCCAGAGTGTGGAATGTCCAGCAGCCCGAGGATGGGTGTGGGAGCAATGCTGCGGGTTTCTGGCACGAGCAGCCAGCAGTACCCCCCAGCAGCACCCCCCAGCAGCACCAGAAAATTTGTCTGCTGCTGAAGGGCTAGTGATGGTCGAGCTGAGAGCCTGGCCCTTCCCCCCAGCCACATGGCCCTGGGCAAACCCTGGTCATTGTTGGGGGTTTGAGCCCCCAAAGCAGTCATGGTACTCGGGGCAGGGCTGAGTCCCGTGTGTCCTCAGTCCCTGCAGGAACGCTGCAGCTTCGTGGGACACATGGGCTGTTCCTCCAGCCTCTCCCTTCCCAGTGACTGCAGGCAAAAGTGTCACTGTCCTGGGACAAAGGGGACAAAGCTGATCGTAGGGCTCCCCCCCTCTGCCTGTGGTTCTCCTCTCGGTGCTCCCCAAGAAAGGCAAGGACAGTCCCACCAGGACACTGTCCATCGCTGGACACTGGATGGGCCAGGGCTGAGGGAAGGGCCAGCCCCAGCTCACAGCGACACGTGGAACCCTGCAGGATTTCCCTCTGCTGGCTTTACCTCGCTGCCCTCCCAAGCTCCCTGACATCTCCAGCTCCATCTCCATGAACCAGAACAACCAGCGGGGTCACCGGTGCCAGCCAGAGCCTTTGGGCTGGAGCAGACCCCAGGATGGAGGTGAGAGACACCAGACACCCTGCAGCTGACCCTCAGCACGGCTGAGGCCACAGGACCAATGGTGAGGTGCAGGAAGGCACTGCAGCGGTTTTCTATGTGCAACAGACTAATCTGGAATTTTATGTTTCCAGCCAAGCAAATTGTGTCTCTTCTGAGGAACTCTGTACATCCTCTGTGTGTTTGGAGCTTGCTGCTCCCACCAGCTGAGGCTGCAAAGGAGAATGAGAGATTGGAAATGCTCCCATGGAAAGGCTGAGGAGCTTTGTGGCTGGGTGCTGCCATTAATCAAGATAATTCATGTAAGAGAGTCGTTCGAGTGATATTAGGCTCAGCAAGAGCAGACAGAGAAAATTAATTAAGGCTTTAGGAGTATAAAGAAGACTCCTGAAAATACAGATCAGATTTCTGGTGGTTTCTGTGGGCACATATAGGAAGCCAGAAAACCAGAGGGACTGAGGGCCTGGAAGTCCAGGGCATATCTGGGGGTCAGAGCACGGAGGATTTGGTGGCCATAGCGAGCAAAAAGGACCCTTCAGTGGCTGGACCTGGGTGAAGGTTGTGCAAAGGCACATTTTTATAATGAAGTGGTTCATTCAGAGGTTTCTGAGCACCCTTTTTGTGGTTGCTGGGGTTCACTTGCCTGGCCCTGAGGCCGGAGACAGGAATAAATTAAAATTCACCGTCTTTGCAAAAGCCCTCCCTGCAGCCACCCCTGGCACCACTGCCCAGGTCCCCTCTCCATCATCCCCCAGATGTGGGTGCAGAGAGGAGCCAGAGCTTCAGCCCCTGTCCTCGCTGCTTTTGGGGTTAGGAAACATTTGGCAGATCTTTTGTATCACCCCACACCAGGGTTAGATGAGAGGGAATAAAACCAGGGGAGAGCAAAGGATAAGATGTGCTGCTCAAGCCATCTTATCATCCCTCTGCCACCTCCCTCTGTGCTCTTTGTGCCTTGAAGTGTCATTCTGCAGAGATGGAAAAAATAGGGATTGTCTTCCCCAGCCACCAAGGGAAGAATTCCCTGCATGGGCTCCCCATCCTTCCTGCAAGGCTGCCTGGCTGCTTCCCATGCTGCCAAAAGCTGGGACCTCGGCTCTGTTGGGATGGAAATATCCCGCTGAAGGCAGATGAGTGCAAATACTGAAACCAGCATCGAAACAGCTCGCGGCTGCAGAGAGCTGAGCAGAGCCTTCCAAAACCTGCGCTTTGAGCTTCGTCTGCTCCAAAAGTTGGCTCTACAAAGCTCTGCAGGTCTGCATCCCCCCCACCTCTGCACTGCGTGCTTCCAGCTTTTAAATAAAAAACGCTGTTTTGCTGTTTTCTGATGCTTCTGATAATATTTTGCAGAGCGTCTCCCCTGTGCTCTGTTTCCAGGCGATCTTCCCAAAGCTTGTAAAAAATCTGATTATGGGACTGAGAAACAACATCCAAGGGAACAAATCCGAAGCTAAAGTGGGAGAAACACAGAGGCACATGGCTATGCATGGGGAAGAGCTCCTGCAGCAGCATCTGCACGGGATTTGGAGGCAGGGAGACACAGAAATGGTGAAATTTTCATTTTTCACTTGCTTCCCAATCCTTTCCCAGTTCTGGGCACAGACACCTCAAAGCCCCAATCAGAAAGAACCAGAGGAACCAGAGGAGCTGTACAAGCATGGAGAAAAACCCCAAATCCCAGAAAACACACATCCAGTGTGCTCAGATAAGGACCCAAATCAAAAGACGCAAACGGTAACTGAACAACACCCGTGGAAAATTCAGCACTCTCACCACCACTGTCCATGGCCCTACAAATGGTGGCACCAAATTCCCTGGAGCAAAGCTGCATTCCTGGCAGCAGCATCCATGGCTGAGGAGACACCAGGACGAGGAGGGAGAGTGGGTCTGGCTTAGAGGAGAGCGAGAAATGGAGAAATGCAGGGCCAGGGCTCGCACAAAGCAGCCCCCAAGGCCAGGCACAAGGACGAGGATTTCCTCAGCCAAGGCTGGATTTAAGCTGGATACGGAGAGAGGTTTCTTTCTGTTGCAGACAGAAGCATCAGGACTTCCCAAGCTGAAGGGGCAAAGGTGAAGCCAGGTGGTTTTACTGTGGAGCTTTCAAGTCCACGAACAAAAAGCATCACTCCTCAGGAAGGGATTTGCCAGGCGAGAGCTCTGGAGAGCGTGGGGAGGTGGCAGTCAGGGATGGAGCACCTTGTGCAGCCTTAACCAGCAACTCGAGGGATGGCCTTGGGAAGGGCTTGAATGCCCTGAGAGCTCATCTTCCTCTGGGCAATGGGATAACACCTCAGGAACCACTCAAGGCATTGAGGCACGAATCACAAGAGAACCCCTCCCGGCTCCCATCGCAGCGCAGAGTATTGGGGACTTGAGGTGATTTGTGACACTTTGGGGGTGGGAAATGCTGAGCGTCTGGCACCGGTGCTTGGCAGCTCGGCTCATTCCCGCACAGACAGAAGCCCCATGAGCACACCACGGCAGGCGATGGTGAAGCCAAAGCACCTCAAACCCTGCAAACAGCCCCAGGTGGGAAGGGGCAGCCGTGGGGCCGGGTGCCACCGGCACAGACATCCCTCCAGCACCGCTATATTTTATTCATAACCCGGGGTCCCGCCCCACGGCTCGCTCCTCGCATCAGAGGCTGTTTAAATTTTAATTGGCGTTCGCGTGTTCATCCATCCCCAACCACCTCCTGCCGGAGATGTTGCCATGGCACCTCCCCGCCTGTGCCCCGCGGCACCGCGGATCGTCCGCACCCCGCGGCAGCGTGCGGGGCTCGCAGCGGGGACGCGCCGGAGCGGGCTCAAACAGGCTGCGTTCGTGTTCAGTGCGTTTTAAAGAATCAGTGAAATCGCTGCTGTCCTGCCTAATTACCCACTTCATTATCAGCAGGGGAAGGAAACGCTGAAACTCCAGCCGTTCCCGAATTTGCCGGCTGCTTGGAGGGGAGGAGAGAGGAGCTCGGTGGGACTGGCTCACCAGGAGAGCCCCGGCGCAGGGCTGGGGTGTATCCTGTGGCAGGGCCCCCAGGAATTCACCGCAGGAGCAGCCTTTCCCCAGCTGCTCACACTCGCAGTCCCCCTCTTGGGGTGCTCCCGGGGCCGATTCCCAGCGGGAAGCAACCCCTGAGCCTTTCCTCCAGCAACTCAGCGACAGCCAGAAGGAAACGCTGCTGCGAAGAATAAACACAAAACACAGCATATCTCCAGCTTGTGACAGCCAGCGTATTATTTAATTAAAAAACTCTATTAAGATCAGTGTGATTTCCCAGAGGGAAAACATATTTAGATTATTTCAGCAGCTGATGCTCACTGCTGTTACTGTAAGGCGAGAAGCAGCTCTGCCCCAGACACCCTCTGCACCTAGGAGTGATGAGAGGAGGAATATTTTTAATGCCATTTCTTTGTGCAGTCGGGTTTCAGAGCCACTTTCTCGTTGGTGAGTCTTCCCAAGGGGCAGCACAGGCTGAGAATTTACAACCCATTTATTCAGACATGCTTAAACAAGTAACCTTCTCAACCCAAGGTTTTTTTTGGGTTTAAAAGCCTTCTGACTCGTAGGATACTGCAGGAATACATTACTGGGCATCGCTAAAGAGTTAGAAAATGTAATTTTGAGTTAAACTCATCTGAAGGCAGATTGCTGCATCATCTAGAAGAGCTCCTTTCCTTACCAACTCATGCCCTGGGCATGACACATCATCCCAAATAATTTTAAGGAAATAAACCTGGTTTATTATATTATCATCAAAAGATGTGGGTCTTAAGCAAAGTATTCTAGAGAAGTTAGAAACTCTTATGGCAGCAGCAGGGAATGAGGGGTCCCATTAATCCTTTAATTTCATTTATTACCTTCCTCCTTAGCAAGGGTGCAGCACGGGCTCGTTAGACCTTCGATCCAGGCTGCCAAGACGACCGGCACAACCACGCTCTTCCCAGATGGAAGCAGAGGAGAGACTAGCAACAAACCTGCTCTTAATTAAACATTTGTCTTGCAATTACATACTTGTGCGTAATTATCGCCATCAAGACAAACACCAACTGGATTACAGCGAGAAAAGGCAGACAGTAAAGGTTAATGGGCCCTCTTCTCCCTCTGCAATTATTCCCCAGCTCTCGCAGAGGGAAGGGCAGGATGTCCAGATCGTCGCTGCCACTGCAAGGAGGCAGCATGCCCATTCAAGGAACAATTAGCCTGAGCTGGCAGACTCTGAGATCACAGTCTGAGAGGATGGATGGTGAATTCTTTGAGATCCTGCTGCGGGCTCAGTGCAGCCTCAAGCATGGCCCACTCCAGTGCTCGTGCATCATTCCCCTGCACTCACACCTTCCCGTGTTTTATCACCCTCAGGGTCCACCAGGGTAAAGCTGACCCCACCGTTAAGGGTTCTACATCTCTCTCCACACTAACTAACCCAAATTCCTTACTCTTCCCTTTCACCCTCTCTCAGCCATTCTCACACCAGTCTTACAGCTTCTCTTTAATTTGCCCCACCAGGCAACCAGGGCCTCACAGAGGAAAGGTCCAAGCCTCGTCCTCACCTATAATTAGGGGGCTGACTATTCAATTTCTAACAGTTTGGTAGACCCAGATCTTATCTCTACTTTTTAGTTTACTTTGCAGTAGCCACAAAAATGGGTTCCTGCTTCAATCTGTGGTCTGCTGTGACCATTGGGCTTCTTCTGACCTACCACTGCCGGCCAGCTCATTCCCAGCCTGCAATGTGACTCATTCCCAACCTGCAAAGTTTCTCTTTCCCATGGATATCTGTGCCTGCCATCATCCTGGGACACGGCACGAGGAGAAGGGAGGAAGCGTTTAGATGCATGAGGTAGGGAAGCAGAGATGTCTGGATACTGGATTTTAACAAATTTCAACGACACATCACCTTGACCACCTGGATAATTCATCACATACACTTGCAGCTGAGGAGAAAAGGATGTGCAGATATAATCCAAGAGTGACTAGACAGGGTTTTAGCACTCTTGTGCTCCCATAGTGGGTATTGCAGCACCTCTCAGCCTTCCTGACATCCCTGCATACCTGTGACACAGATGAAATCACTCCAGAAAAACACACTACTAAAACAACCAGGATAATAAGAATCACTAAATCAAACATCTAAATGGTTTGATTAAATCTCAGATCTGCACAACAACCAAGTCATGCTTAGTGCTGGCCGCTGTTGCAAAGAGAGCTCTCCAGATGAAACGTGCAGGTCTCTCCCTGCCCAGAAAGGACCATTTTGCTGCTTTAAGAACTAAAGGTTGCACATAGCAGCAGCCTCGGCGTGTTCCCAAAGGTTAATCTGACATGCTGGGCCACAGCTGAATTATTTATGATTAGGGGGCAGTTTCTATCCAGGAATGAGCACACAGGTAGCGACCACCACGCCAGCAAATCCTACAAGGCAGCACAGCTCACGTCTGCGAGGCAGCTCATCCAGCTCCTGGCCTGCCCGGGCCACAGGGAAATTTAATTATTTAGGTTTCTCAGCTGCTGCATAAATATCAAACATAAGACATTAGCTCATAACAGAAATGCTGCTGCTCAGCACAGGGCAGGAGGAGCTGCATCAGCAGAGAGGAGTGAGTTGAGGCTGGCCAGCACAAAAAGGAGGTGGAACAGGAGCTGAGCGCCTCCTGGGAATAAATTCCCCAAATGTGGGAAAGAAGAAAATAAAAAGGAAAAAAAAAAAGGCAAACCTTGGAATGGATCAATCCACAAAACTTTTACTAAGAATGAAACAGGTTTAAAATAATGCCAGGGGAGTCCAAGCAGCTACAGTTCATGAAGTGATGAAAAGGCCTGGGTTCATCACTTATTAGTCTCACGTCAATTAAATAAGATGAACAACACAACAGGAATAGAAAAATAATTGTGTTACTTATTCAGTGCTATGATATTCCACTGATTGATCTGCATTTAGTAAATCCATGAAGAATTGAGGAAGTGGGAAAACCAATTTTCCCAGGGCTATTCTCCATCAAGGACACTGAGACAGCAACCTGATATATTGAAATACAAATACACTTCATTGATTTTGATCCCAACTTTCCAAAATACGAAGTTTTATTCAGCTTTGAAAGCAACACATGTAGAAATAAACGTGTTCCATGTTTCTGTTTGTACGTATAAAATGTTTAAGTACCTCTGTCTATACATAAACCCCAGTGTGTTTAAAGCTGTTTTGTTTAAACAAGTTTCCCTGCATTTTAATTGCATCCCAATTCCCAGGAAATTCTGTGTGACACAAAAGTTAGGTTAAAAAAAAAGTAAAAATCAACCACTTAATAAGCCAGCACCATTGTTTTTGTACCTTACTGTGGAAAATGATTAGCCTAATTATGAGATATTAAGCTTTGCAACTGCTTAACTGTATATTATCCTGGCTGTGACACACACATATTCCAAATTTCACATGCAGGAGAAGGCAAGCAGACCTTTAACTGCAATCCCTGTGGTTCGTCTGGATTATTCAGTCCCACGAGGCACAGCATGCACCATCCTAGACAAAAGGTTTTACACTCTTTAATTCATTATTTTTTTAATTGAGAGAACAATTCAGAGGGTCATTCGATAAAACCTTACATGAGAGAGAAACCTTTTCCAGCTCAGAGACTCCTCTGTCACAGCCCTCAGTACCAACTACTTTCTTTACCCAGTTCTCTCACAGCTCTTGCCAGCTCTGTTCAGCATCAGCTCCCTGCAAGCAAAGATCCATGAATGACATGAAATGCTCCTTTTCTCTTCCTCCTCGTGGGCACCATGAAAGGGAACATGTGCTCTTGCAGATGGAAATCGCTGCCTCCTGAAACAACATGCAGCACTAAATACTCGGGGGTACAAGCTGCTCAGAGCATTGGTTTCTACAGATAATTATTTCCATTAGTGCCTTTTCAAAAGAGGAGTTAAGGAGAACAAAAAGATTCATTTTTTTTTAACCGGCAAAACAGCAAAGCAGCAGGAACAAAGAGCATTTTAAAAAACCAACTTGGTTTTGTCTCAACTTTTTGGAGGCCTGCATGGGTCTCTGACAGGCACAAAAGCCAGCTCCCCTGAGACCTGTGGTGCCTTTCTTCTCCCGGGGAGCACAGTCCAGCAGCTCCATCAGTTCCTGCCAGGCAGTGCCGTTTTCTCACTGTCACACAGCATCTCTCCCCTCCTCCACCACCACAGCCTGCACAGGACTCAGTTTGATTTCTCAGTTTGATTTCTGACCATCAAGGCAGTTTAACAGACCTTTCATCTCAGCCCAAGACATTTACCACATCAAGATTATCACCGACATTTCGGGCTGTGTTTATCTAGACCAGCCCAGGAGGCAACTTCGCTCACCAAATACATATTCAACCATTCCTCCTGCTCTTCACAGCTCCCGCTGTCCGGGAGGGGGGCAGAGAGCCACAGGGGGGGAATCGCAAACTGAGGAGAAAGGATTAGGGCTGTGGGAAGATTACGGCTCCCTTCCTGTACATCAGGCAATTAAATTTGTGTTGTCTCAGTTTTACTCCTTTGTTCTCAGAGGCTGATAGCTGGGGGCTGGCAGGGTGCGAGTGAGCGCTGGGAGCTGCACACTGGCTGTGTTTTTGGAGGGTTTTACATCAAACCATCTGGCAGGGCTGTCTCCAACACCGGCTGGTTCCCAGCGCTGCAGCCACTGTCTGCTGGTGAGTGACACAGGGAGCTCTGGCCAGGCAGAAAATCGTGACTATCCTGCAGCAAAAAAAGAGTACCTAGGAGACAGGTGCTCACCGAGCTCCTGGGACACTGGGGAATTGCTCTTTTTCAGCTCCCAGGTCAGTGGGAGCTTTTGGAGGAGGAAAATTGGAAGGGCACAGTAAAGTGACCACAATCCATGGGCAGGCTTCCTTGGGAGAAGGAAAACATAATGTTAGGACAGGGAATTAAAATAATGAGCACATTTGTGAGAACCTGCCTGAGGGAAAATAGTTTAGAAAATTAAGGACGTCATAGTAACAGACTGAAAGCTGTTAACCAACATCTAATTAAGCAAAATCTGCAATCCCCATAACAAAACAAGAAAAGGAGAAAAAAAAAATCATGCAGCAACCAAGCTTACCCAGACCAAAACAAGCACTAAGAAAATAAAAATTAAAAAAAACCTGTTCAGTGACATCTGAAGAGAAAAACCCTGTCAGGACTTTACAGTGAGTAGGTAAACCCGGGGTTATGTTATATGCTGTCAGGTTTTGCTTTTTAAGAGCCATCAGAGGCTAAAGGCAATCTCTAGGGTCCTCAAATACATTCCAATAGAATGCAGAGAAGAGACTTCAGCATGGATCTCAGCATTCCAGAGCAAAAGACTGAAACCCAAAACCCCAAAATGCAGCCACCACAAACACACACACAGACACAAAGGGAATCTAATATTTTTATTGACAAACTTCAAAGATCATTTGGGGTATTTTGCACATTAAATTTCATATTAATGCTGACAGGGTACAAGAGGAGACATTTTAGATGAGATATTACGATAAGAAAAGATATAGGTTCATGAAAGGAAAAGAACACAGCTTTTCTTATCAAGACAGTTTTTATTACTTGCAGAGTTTTTATTTATTGCAATAGATCTACTCTGAAACTTACTAAACTAATAAGTAATTTGAAAGCAACCCTCTATAATAAAAGCTGTAATAAAGACTTCTGTAATGAAAACAGGACAAGTTCGACCTGTATTTTCATGATGTCAACATTTTCACTTGAAAAACCCCTACTGTTTCAGGCCAGTCTGAGAATCTGAGGGGAAAATCCTGGCTGTGTGATGAAGTTCCAGAACCCCTTGACTAATAGAACTACTGATCATCAGACTAGAAATCTTTAGACCACCTCAGATCTTTCCGTTCAAAAGATATAGAAAACTTCAGAACACAGTTAATATATGAAGAAAGATTAAGAAAATCTGGAAATTTTTATGAAAGATTGGGATGTTGAAAAAAAAAATCAAGTGCTTCCTTTGAGTAGCTAGAGAGTCTTAAACACAGCCTCTAATTCATAAACACAAAAGGAGCAAAGGAGAACTATTAACATGCAGAGAACTTCACTTTCATGTGCTGACCTGAAAATGTGATTAAATCTGCCTGTGCCCAGTTGCCTTTCTGGTTTGGGCTTGTAATTTACCAAAAACGAGTAGTTCCCCATAACTTCTCGAAACAAAACCCAAATAAATACTTCAACGTCATTTTATATTGTCACTGCTAGTTTAGGGTAGATGCCTGGAAACCACTGCCTGGCCCTCACTAGTGCCTTTGAGACAAGAACACAGGCAGCAGGTCCCTCTCCTGGGCAGGCAGGCAGGGCAGCTCGTTAGCAGATGACGTAGCGGATGAGCTTTGAGCTGCGAACCTCTCTCAGCCTCTGGCAGTGCCTCAGGATGTTGAGGATGCTGTGGAAGCGCTTATCCAGCTTCAGCTGAGTGAACTCCTTGATATCAGCCTCCACAATAAAAAACACTCCTGGAAAATAAACAACGATTTTGTTACAGAAGTGACTCCGCTGCAGGACATACCTGGCATTTCACAAGGAACAGCACAGCCTCTTCTTCATGATTCCACCTATAATTCATAACTCTACAATCAGCAGTAGGATGGCCTCACACTATATCGGAAACTTTGTTCTAGTTGTAAAATTTATCATCAGAAAGAGAATTGCCAGCCTTCCCATGAAGTTCAGACACTCTCCATCATCCACAAGTTCCACTCCATGAGTTCTGTCTCCCAGCAGGCACTCAGGTTCTGGAATTAGCTCTTTGCCATAAGGACAGAGCCCTGCACACATCAGAGCTATGCAGCCCACTTCTCCCTTGATTTATATCACATTTGGAGAAGCACAATTTGCCATTACTTAAGAAAATGCTAGAAAAAGATGAACCATTTGCAACAGCATTATCCCTGTGTCTCCAAGAAAATGGCACAGTGAAGGTCCTGCATCAGAGCTGAGAGCCCACTCTCTCTTGTAGTTGATTAATTACTTCCATAAGCAAATAGTCATTAAAATTCAGGCTGCCCAGGGCAGTGGTGGAGTCACCATCCTTGGAAGCATTCAAAAAAACCTGTGAATGTGCCCCTTGATGACATGGTTTAGTGGTGAATGTGGTGCTGGGCTGGCAGTCGGAATTTGTACCTTGCAGGCCCTTTCCAACCTGTATGACTCCTAAATGATGTTTAGCATCTTGCTTCCAAACCTAATGAGGAGGACACAAGAGTAGGGGTGTTCCAGCTTAGAAAAAGAAGATAATATTCTCTTTCCTTGTTGTCCTTAACATGGAGGCAGCGACATCTTAGAAAAGATGGAGCACCTCTCCTTCCTATTAAGTTATCAGAGTCCTCCTAGTTTAACTGGGAAGTAGCTGATCCAAGCTGAGCTGCCAGTAAAGAATTAAGGTCCAAGGATTATGAGGGTAGTATCTGCCAAAATCTTGCTTAGGCAGAGCTGAGAAATAACAGATTGTGTTTTCTCACAGCCAGGGCCACTCATGAGAGATGGTAACACATGTGTCTCACAGGGAATAGAATCTGCAGAGATAGTAACTGTTGAAATCTAGAGATCCTTCCCCAGAGAGGAGCTATGCTGGAATCTCAGAACTTGTAATGGCACCAAATCCATACGCAGATGAGAAGCTGGGAGTTTGTTTATTAGGAAAAGAAAGAGCTGCATTACTGCTCAAAATGGAATTACTGTACGATAGAGACCATTTACTACTTCCAGTAACACCAGTACATCCAAAGAGTGTTGGGAAGCCAGGGATAACCTGCATGCTGCCTTCACAGTCTCTTTACATCTGGGGGAACATCAGAACATCCTGAATTTTGATAAAACCAAGATTCATTCTTATGTTTGCCCAGAATCCAGGGTGACAACATTCAGCATAGCAGGACCTTTTTTGTGAAGAAATCAGAGATGGCTGAAGGGTAGTAGTTTGGTCCATGCACTGAACAATCAGCTAAACTCACTGAGCCACCTGAGTGCCTGGAAGTAACCCTGATAAATCAGACACCATCTTTCATCTTGAAATCAGAGAAGAGGTCAGCTGGCAATCAGCCCAGGCTGAGAACCAGTGGGAATCCTAAGCAGAGAGACTCACAGTGGAGATTTAAGCAAACAAATCAATGAATGCAGAACATCATCCTGAGAAGAGCAATGGATAAAGACATTTAATCATTTGTGCTGACCAGATAAGAACCATCTGACAGCATGCCAGGCCTTTTCTCTGGACTTTCTAGATGATTAGTCACAATAAAACCTAAACAAAACCATCTACCATACAAATACACACACTCTATCAGTAGTGCTGAAAGTCCTTGTTTCCCAAATAAGTTCTCCAAGACAAACAAGAAATAAAGATTGTTTCTCAGGTATTTGGAAAAAATGAATCACATCAATTTTTCATACTTCAATCCTCCAAGTTTCTGACAGAGAACTCTGACCAGCTGCAGCTTTCTGAAGTTGCTAGAATGATTTCTTCATTGCAGCCAAGGTTAGTGTGGATCACGGTGCAGACTGAGCACTGTCCCTTCAAGTATTCAGCCTCTCCTCTACAACCATGGGCTCAAACTCATTACTACTCATATCCTGTCCCAAGGATAGGAACAGTTAAGCTAAAATTGTGTTGCAAATTAAAGGTGATGAAGGCAGTATTTTAAGAAATCTCAGACAAATGTAAGTGTTCTTCAACTGAGGTAAAACACGCTTTAAGAGAAAGCAAACCATAGCAGCCCAAACAAGAAGCCACACACATGTATTTATCCAGCTGCAAGTGTTTAGAAGGCTTTAAATAAAGCCCTTTGCAACAATGACCTTTGTATGACCACTGAGACCCCACCTGTGTCCAGCCCTGGGACACCAGCATGAGAAAGACCTGGAGCTGCTGCAGCCAGGCCAGAGGAGGGCACGGAGATGCTGCCAGGGCTGGAGCCCCTCTGCTCTGGAGCCAGGCTGGGAGAGCTGGGGGTGCTCACCTGGACAAGAGAAGGCTCCAGGGAGAGCTCAGAGCCCCTTTTGTCCTGGGCAAAAATAGAGAGATGGGCGCCATGGTGCTGTCAGAGAAAGCTCTTTTTTCTGTAGACACAAAGAGTTTGCCCCATTGTTTATGTCTGAACTTGGAAACATGAGGGCATTCTAAGGACATCACCAAGCTTGCCACGTGCAGTACACCCCTACAGGAATAATTACATACTTGCTCTCGAGAGGAAAGGCAGGCCAAAAAGGAGATTTTAATATCAGAGATTTGCTGTGCCACATATTTTTTTAAAACTAGCCTGTAAGTACAGCTTGCTTTTCAATGGAAAGAATGATATTTTGGTTGATTTTCACTCCCTCTACATTTTTAAGAGGAGAAAACTTCTTAAGCTTATCAGAAAGGTCTGTCTCTTCCACAAAGGCATTGCAACACAATTAGCCAGACTGCCCAACTTCAGAACAAATTTTCAATAGTTCATGACCAATCAAGTTTAAAACCTGAAAATACATTTATGCGGTTTGGTTATCAAACTGTTGAGTTTTCTGAACTTGTAGTGATTCCCAACTAAATCTTTGTGCACTCAAAGTTTCTACCA
Source organism: Malurus cyaneus samueli (assembly GCA_009741485.1). NCBI lineage: Eukaryota > Metazoa > Chordata > Aves > Passeriformes > Maluridae > Malurus > Malurus cyaneus. The sequence goes on along the minus strand of VKON01000271.1, from coordinate 746,578 downwards.
CAACACACCATCAAAGAGACAAGTTTTCAATGAAAACATTCAAAAGTGATCCAATCAGTATGGGAAACTGTTCAATCAAAAATACCGGAAAAAACACCAGTACTTTTATACCTCTCCTGCAACATCCAAGCATTATGAGTTCAGTATTAACAAAGGAAAAAAAAACCTCAAACCTCTTGTATCCTTATTTTCTTCTTCCATGAACCTGTGGTAGAGATTTCTGGCTGGTACACTCATAGATTTCAAAGGCTGATACATGATCTTGTACTTGCCCACCACGGCCTTGTTTATCTCTTGAACAACTGCATTAATCTGATCGTATGTTAGACGGCCCTTCATGTACCTATAAATAAAAAATAAGAATCAGTAACCAGAAAGTCACCAAGTTCCGTGTTTATTCTTCTCTTTTATTAGGCTTAACTGAACAAGCCATTCCTAGTTAGAGGCAGTTTCTTCTGCTTTGTGTTAATGAATACATGTAGTAGTTAATTCTGTTAATTTCCTTGCTTGTTTAAAAATCTTGAAGGTAAAAAGGCCATGACAGAACCTAAACAGAAAGAAAAAATATTAGAAAGTTGAATTAAGAAGCAGAATGTAGTCAATGCTTAAGCTGTAAAAAGCTTTTCAAAATGGAATAAAAGTTGCTTTTATACCATACCACTTAAACTACAAACACAGAAAATTCAAGTAACTGCATAAAACAGCATGAAATGAAATGTCTGCCTAGGAGCACAATTTGGTTAATATTATCACCACAAATAACCTGTGTTTGATCATACAGCCATTTGTTTGGAACTTTGTGAAGAACTACTAGTTTTGTGTTGTCTTCTCTATTTGATTGTGCAGCCCACTGAGCTATACAGATACAGTTCTGCACCACCAGCATCCATTTCTGAACTTTCAGAGCGTTTCATAATACTAGTACCAGAAGAATGAGATCTATTGATAACAGCCTAGAGGTACAGGAAGCACAGAAGATAAAGAACAAAGAGATGTGGAAATACTAGAACACTGGAATATCTGCAAGTAAGGCTATTCAGTATTTATAGATGTAAAGCCATGCCTTCAAGGAAAAGGAACTGTGCTGCAAACTGAGAAACCATTATATAAAAATGAAATCTGAAACTCAAATGACAAGCAGTAAGCTAAATACAACACAGACCCTCCCCAAAAATGGCAGTAAGAGCCAGGCCAGCCTTGCAACCTGAATTGTCCTGTGGCCTTCATTCAGTTGCTACAACAAACCAACCTGGCTGCTCCCATTTGGTCCAGTATCGGTTTGCAGATGTGAGGAATTAGACAAGTGTCACAATTCATTTTAAGAATGAATGCAGGTGCCAGTAGAGCAGGTGGCTAAAAGCTGTGGGACAGCAAGTCTGAAAAGATCAGTGAACAGCAAATTCCTCCCTTGTTTTAATCTGAATGGACAAGCTCAATCTTTGGAGAACATACAAAGAATTTAAAGCAGAAGGACATAATCAATTACTAGTTCAGTATTCCAAACCAGAATCTGGGCAGGCATTCTACAATTGCCAATTAAAAACAAGTGCTGTAAATTTCAACAGCAGCCAGCCCCTGCCACCGACAGGCCTGCAGGAGGTGTGTAAAAACTGGATTCAAAGCAATTACTCTACCTCCAAAATGAGTTTGAAACTTGTTTGCCGTTAAGTTGCTTGCAGCCAGCTTTCAGCTTTGTTTATATTTCGATTAATTCAGTGTTGGACGTGCAGCCATCCTGCAGTTATAAAAACGCTCTACATTGCACAGTAATGAAAGCAGCACTACCACCCCTGAAATGCAGCCACAGCACAAACACAGCCCGTAAGCACGGCAAGGCTTTGCCTGTGTGCATTAACTGCTGTTTATGGATCTCTCTGCCTCCCGCGCCACAGGGGGATGCGCGGAGTGGGGAAGGCTAAGCCCAGAGCTATAAAATACTTGTATTCAAGCTCCTGTGCTCCCACTGTCAACAGTGTACACACTAAATAAAGCCAAGGCAGCACCTCAGCTAAAGCCTAAACAGAGGGGCAGGACTGGGTTGCTAAACCTGAGTGCTCTTTGAGAAGCCCTCAGGCATCCAAGATGCTTCATTTTGAAACTAAACTGTCAAAACCAAATGGAATTTTTATCCTGTGCATAACTAAGTATCATAAAAACTCCAGCTGTCCACAGCCTTCTCATGGTTCTACCCAACCGTGGCTGGCAAACCTGTTAATGCTGACATTTATTTCAGTCTGTATGTACACTAAAATAAAAAAACAAAGTTGAGAAGTTCCAAATTCAGGCATTTATTTAGATTTAAAATAACTTTAAAATCTGCTTCACTATTCCAAATGCAATAAAATTTAGACCTCTTCTTTAAATTAAAAAAAAAAAAAAGTTTTTTTCTTTTTTTTAATCCACAGAAGCCCTTTTTCAAAGCATTTTTTACATAAGTATGAAAACCAGAGCACAGTGGTTTTGGCTTCAGAGAAAAGAATAACATTGGTATATCACATATATACCACCCTGAAAGAGATAAAGATCCTAATGGCCACCCCCTGCTCTCACCAAAACGCTTAGACTAAAAGAGCCATGTATTCTCCCAAGTCACCATCTCCTGAGACTTGAATTACAATGAATACAGATTCTAAAATACTTAAAGCAGGAAGAATCTTAGAAGACAGTAAGAATCCTACACACAGAATAAATCAAACATTTTCCTTTGCCTCAAAGTCAAAAGTTAACAAAGACAGGTACTGTGAAATGTTCTTTATCTTCCTCCAAAGAGCGCCTTCCTGCAACAGATTTGAAGGGTAAGATAATTTTCGAGTCTCTTATTGTGCAAAGTGTTCTGTTTGATCAAGGTGCTCCACGTCTGCCCCTTAGCACAGAATGGATTTTTGTTAAATACCTGCTGCCCAGTCCTAGGACTGTGAAGTCACTGAAGCCTCCTTTTAGGGGCCTGATGGTGTTAGGAATGAATTTTCCTTCATGTTCAGCACAAGCAGGTGAAAACAACCTCAGTTTTCCAGCTGCCTTCTCCCACCCCCAGTACTTACCTGGAGAACTGGGCCCTTAACCAAATTGTCCTTCTAAGAGAATACATTCAGTGTAAGAAAATTTGGATTACAAATATTTGCTGCTTGATTTGGTCAATCAGTATGTGAAATCGCAAGTACTCCCTCAATCTTGTACTACAACATTGCCAGGCAACAGAAACACTGGTAGATTAATGGATCTATGTAAATTCATGTAAATTTTCCTCCACAGAACAAACATGCTTCTCCATCTGAATAAAATTAAACTATTTCTAGAGCTCTACCAGCACAGTCTAAGCTGCAACCTTTCCATAATGGGTGCCTTCCAACTCAGCTTATGCTGTGGTTTTGTGAATCTGTAATGAATAGGAAGAGGAACCATCTGGCCTCTGTCCCCATCCTCCATACCCATGAACAGCAGTGGAAAACCTTCCACTTTCAAGGATATCTTAGAATCCTTTAGTTTGGAAAAGCCCTCTGAGATCATTGAGCTCAACCTTTCCCCTAGCACTGACAAGGCCACCACTAACACATGTCCCTCAAGTGTCACAACTACCTGTCTTGTGATGTGGAAGATCATACCCTTAACTGGAAGTTAAAACAATATTTGGCTGGAATGGTCTATGCCTATTTATCTTGCCACAGCACAGATAAAGACCAAAAATTCCCATGCTCCAGCTTTATCCTCTCACAATCTTATCAGGAGAGAGCTACCTAAGGGTGTAAATCCACAAAATACCTGAGGTGATCTGCAAAATAAAAATACCAGGTGCATGCTCTTCTAAGAAGTAACCAGAAGTCCTTTATCATTAGTTCAACATTCAGGATAGGGAAGAAAATGGACATAACTCACTTGAAAATTTTGAAAGTTATAGGAAAAATTATTGGAGAGCCTCAAGTAAAGTACAGACTCAAAAACATATTTCTTATTGAAACAGGTACTGTCAGGGAACACAATGAATCTAGAGTCTCAATAACAATTTAGCCTTAGGCATACAGAGAAATTTTTTTTCTTTCTGCAGAAATATTTACCCATGCCCCAAAAATGCCATTTAAGAAGTTATTTCTATATGGCAGGCTTCAGACAAGGATATCCATTAATCAAGTCCTGATGTTAGGGGAAAATACGCACAGCTTTCTATTCCAGAAATCAGTGCAAAGTGGTTTTTTTTTGCTTTTAACAAGTCTGACTTTTTTTCCTGTCTCAAAAGCGGTAAGTCAAGACTTGAAGTTTCCAGAAACCAATAGGATAGGTCATTGATAAATGATAAACATAATTTATCATTATTTTTCCTTGTGTAGGGAAGCAAACCTTTCATCTTTGGGATGGTGGCTCTTTTTTTTTTTAATGTCAGTTCCCAAAACAAGATGAGAATTCATCTGTTTGCTAATAAATCTCTATTCATACAATTGCAGCGACTTTTGAAATAAAAGATTTGGCTTCTAACTGACCAATATCAACACAAAAAAGAACCTGATTAACTCTATTCATCCCCTTTTCAGGTTTGCTAGCATTGCATTTAAACTATTTGGAGATATTATCATGTTTCACCCTGTTAAAAATTTGAAACCATCCCTGTCAGTTCAAGTTCCACAAGAGGTCACTCTCCCAAATCTGTGTGTACCACCCAAACTGATATGCCAGGGTGTAAGGGAAGCCACGCTTACTTACGTAGGAACACTTTCAAACTCCTCTGTGGTTATTAGTGCTACTTCTTTAATGAGTTTTGTCTCTTTTGCAGGTTTCTTCACACGTTCATTTTTTACAACCTGTGTCTGTTCTTCATGTTTCACTGTCGGCACTGCAATGCTGTAAAATGAAGGAATATTCAGTGTATAAATAGCAGCTAAGTAGTAAAGAGAATTACACTGCACTATTAAGTCTGCTTAGTCACAGACCTAAGTTCCAGCCCATCTGTTAGGCTGGATGAACACAATTAATGATATTTCACAAAAGAAACATCAATAAAGCAAACCTACTCTGTTTCAAATCATCTCTTTCAGCTGACTTCAGCACAGCTCTTGGTTTCTCTGATACAGAGGCTGCTAGCAGGTGAGTTGGAAGCAGTCCAAGTGCAGCATGGCGCAGCTCAGAATTCAATGTACCCTTACATTTCACACAACACTAGGCCTGGCTTTTTATCAGATAAAACACAGCACAGAGCTGCAGCCTTAACGGGCAGATTTGAAATACTTCACAGCTCTTTGAAACAGGTTCAAATCTTGGGAAGCCTGACTCATCCATTAAACTTTTGAAGCACAGAAATTCAACACCATCGAGCAGACTTGGATTTTTTGTAATACTTTCAAATTTTTTTTTCAGGCAAGATCACAAAGGTCAAAGAATTTCCTGATTTATTCCTGATTATTAGAGCATTATTTTCATAAATTCACTCTTCCTCTAAGCCTTTAGCTTAGAGCCCAAGAGATCTGCCAGACACCCACCTAGCTGCTCCTCAGCAGAACAGCAAAGACGGTGCATATATAAATCCACTGTCATCAGAACACATGAACATTATTGGGATGTGCAACAGAACTAACTGAAGCAGTACAGAGCTGACCTGGTTCAACGAACTGACCTCTGCTTGGGTCTGACTTTACCACAAGAGATCCTTGCTGGACATGGGGTCCCAGTACAGTGAATGGCACAGCAGTGTCCCATCTGTCAACCCCAGGGACAAGAATTTGAAGCGTGATTTGATGTGACACTGCCAAGCACAGTGTCCCATCCCCAAGGAAGACAAGTGCCATGGAGAGGACACCGAGTGCCACCTGCTGGGCTCCCACATTGCCTGGTTGGTGACACAGGGACAGGAGCAGCTCTGCTCTGCACTGTGATACAACACAGAGCCCTTCTGAAACCCAGGACATCTGCAGTGAAACTTATTTAGATGTCATCATGTGGAAAACATCTGTTTGCATCTGAGCAACAACAACAAAACAAATCCTGGCACTCTGCAGTTTGCAGGGAATGTCAGCAATGGGAAAGGGATGGAGAACGGATTTTGGTGGTGGTAGAGGTGGGTTTGGAATGAAAGAATAAACACAAGAACCAAGGGAAGCAAGTTCATATCTTAAAACTTCATTCCTCTCTGCCTCCTGCTCTCTATCACACTGCAACCTTTTCTAGATGATTCCCCACCTCCAGTCACCCCTCCTTTGTGTTTCCACCCACTCCCTTGTCCCTACGCTCCTGCAGTGACGTGCTACAGACACAGTTCGCTGACTGGAACCATGAAAAAAAAAACCCTGACATTTGTTTAGAAAATCTGGCTCTGGTGGAGTGAGAAACTCTAAACAAACAGGTGGGTACAAAGAACTTGAGAGATACTGAACTTGTTTTTTATTTCAGTGAGATTCCTCTAGTACACAAGAGCAGAAAACCCAAGAATATAGNGCAGAGCCACAAGGTCCCCCCGGAGCCTCCTTTGCTCCAGGCTGAGCCCCTTTCCCAGCTCCCTCAGCCGCTCCTGGGGCTCCAGACCCTTCCCTGCTCTGGACACACTCCAGCCCCTCGATGTCCCTCTTGGAGTGAAGTGCAAACCAAACCCCACTGTTTCTCCTGTTTACCTATGTCTCTTAATAGGAGATACTTTTTAATATTTGAAATCTTCGCATTGATGTGGAAGCATAAATCTTCCAGGTCTGAGGACGCCATATCCTTCATCATCACGCTGAGGGGGAACAAAAATGAAGGCATGAAGTTAACAAAGACCCAAGTTGCAAAAACTGTGACAAAAGTAGAATTTTTAGAAGGATCCATATCTATCAATGAAGCAAAAAGAATCTAAAAAAAACAGTAAATCAAGTAATTTCCTTTTATCTTACTGAACTGAAGGCAGGAAAGCAAGCATAAAATTACTGGCTCTAGACAAGCCAACAAATTTCCCAGAACTCTGGAGATAAAGGCAGTGTCATATCAGTGGAGTGATTCTTCATGAGACCAGAAGCATCCTTATTATGATACCTGATGATTTTTGCTTTTCCTTTTTACACTTTCTGTACCCTCTATGCATCTGCCTGTACCCCTTAGCCCACATGCTTGTAATTCCTGAAGCCTGATATTCCAGCTTAGTTTAGGAGTTCTGCTGGGCAGAGGGACCAAACACCCTGAGGAAGGGATCAGCGTGCCCTGCACCATCTTAAACCCAAGCTCCATCTTTGGGCAAAGCCTTCTCTCTGGAACATCTTGTGTAAACTGGGCTCTGGCCTCATCTGGGGGGGGATTCATTAGAATAGGGGGACATTACTGCATCTGTTAAGTTTCTTATTGGGGAATCCTAGATAGATACGCTAATTCCTGAAATCTATAAAACTTGTACCCGTGCTGTACATGGGTGTGCATTCTGCCATCAAGTTGTGCACCTGGGATCCCAAATATGAGGTAAAACCCTTTTTATCCCCTTAACCATGTCTTTGTCATTATTAAAAACTGGCCTTTCAAGGCAACATCACCAGCATTCAAGTGTTCCTCTGCTTTCTGCATCATCTCACAAAATTCACTCAACAGCCCATTAGTACTCACAGCCCCACACATCTGGGGATACTGGTGAATAGAAATAGAGGCTCAGTGCAGGAAAGCTTGGAGAAGAAGCCTGAAAATATATTTACAGATACAGTGGATTTTGAACAATCATATTCCATCTTGCACTCCTTGACCCTCCATTGCACAACACAGTGAACACCAAAGAATGACTAAATGGGGACGAAAGCAGAAAATGTGCTTTAACAAGTGGCATCATCATACAATGTACTATTACTCAAAAAAAAAATCAACAGCAAACTGATGGAACAGCAGCTGTGATCCAGCAGAGCACAATCTGTACAAAATTATCTTAAAAGTTTTGTTCGTTTTACATATTGTAGCTCTCTCTAGAAAAGAAGAACCAGCCAAAGTCATATCACAATTAACTTTGTGATCACAAGCAGGACAAGATTATAAGGGAAACCAACAAACCAAGATCGTAAGGGAAACCATTCAGAGGTGGCAAAATCACAAAACAAGCCTCATCTGCATCTAAACAATTTCTAGGGGGAAAACAATTTCTAACACAAACTTATGACAAAGGATTTCCTAAATTAAGAAAGTTACGACAGGAAAGGACAATTCAAGTGGTAATTCCTGAAGAACTTCAGTTCTTCCACACACACATACAAAGCAACATCTAGAGTGAAAAGGAATAAGACACCTCTAGAGATATTTTGAAAGGCTGTTTCCTAAATTGAGGGTCCATTTCTAAAGGGTGGCAATAAGAAAAAAGCTTCTATACAAGTCATCCCTTCACCAGCTAAGAGTAGTTTCAATACAATACCTATACCAATGACAATACTGCTACACACCAACTAAAATCACAGTACATTTTTCTCTTCTGGAACCCTATTTCCACATGTTTAACATTTTACTCTGCTGAAATTATGTCTGTCATGTTTTGAGGCTGAGGCTTCTCTGGCACTAGGAACAGAATCAAGTAAATCAGTAGATTCAGGGCACATATTGGAAGTGTTGAATTTAAACTAATGTATTGCCTTCTGACAAGCTATGAGCTGGGAAAGAAGTTCTGGGATCGTCAGATACTACGATTCTGGAAGTGACCCCCACCTGGCATGCATCACTTCAGAATAAAAAGCAGCCTCCAACAGGCCAGAGAAAGAGATGATAAACTCAGTCAGTTAAAATGTCTTAGAAGCCTTTTGACTAACAGATGTTACTTCACATACTTGTCATTCTCACACACTTGAGCTACTTGACTTTGAAAAGCTTCTTACCACAGGCTTTTCCAAGGCAAGGGGCTATCATAGCTAGCTAAAATAAATATGAAGTTGCTGTAGGGAAAAGAGAACAAAAGTACCATAATTCAAAATCTCACAGAAAGATGATTGAGTTAGAGGATTTTTTAAGTTCTATTTGGAAGAGCACGGGTGAACTTCATTTCTAGTGACCCAGTATTTAGGTCACTCACCCTTTAATCCATAGGCATTGCAGTTACAAAATCAGTGTGTTTGTGTTTCTAAAGCAATAGATGCTCAGTCTCAGAGAAGCACTTGATTTCTACTACATCACTCCTACCCCTGGAAGCTCCCATTGGAACAACGTGATTATTTTATAGATTTGACCTGAGAGATTTGTAGCACAAGCCTGGACAAGCGAAACTCCAGAATCAATAGGCACAACCATATTGGTTCCAATTTCACAGTTAACATGGAATGAAAGGAGCACAGCTCCACATGCTGAAGCTGGACCCTGCCAGGAGGAGCCTGAGTCCTCCAGGTTTATGTACGACATACCAGTTCTGAGTTGGTTTAGGCAGATAGGGTGGAATGTGTTCAAGGAGGTGCTGTGCTTCATTTTGATCTTTCTCAGCAGCCTTCTGCATCTCCTGAATTAATATGAGACTATGTACCTTAAACTACTAACATAAAGCAAGTAAAATTAGGGCAATACTAAATTAATTTTCAGCTTTATTAAGAGGTGTCCTTTACTCTCCATCATCATCTTTACCTCCTTACCCCATAGTTTCCCCACAGAAACTAGCAAAGATAAAAAGCAAGGAGTGTCTGTTCTTGCCCTTAGAATGTCAGAGAAATTTGGGCAGGCAAAAGGAAATTTAGTGACACACCCTCATCAAGGTCTGGTCAGGGGAATGGTGGTGTGTAGCAAAGGTACTACAGTAAACTCACTCACATTCCCCAAACAACACTTCCACAAAAGACTTATCAAATGAAGGCACTGCAAACACACACTAGAACCATGGATATACTTTTTGCAGCCATTGGAAAGATGTGGAAGTAGAATGGCTCTTTAGATCACAGTATTCTGATAAAGACATGTTTTCAAGGCCAATGAGAAAGACATGCTTTTGAAGGCCTTAAGCTGAAGGAAAGTAGACTGAGATTAGATATTAGGAATAAATACTTCACCCTGAGGGTGGTGAGGCCCTGGCACAGGTTGCCCAGAAGAGTGTCCAAGCCCGGGTTTGATGGGGCTTGGAGCACCCTAGGATAGTGGAAGGTGTCACTCCCCAGGGCACGAGCTTTAAGATCCCTTCCAACCCAATCATTCTACAATTCTATGATTCTATGTATAAGCTTTGAAAACTACAATTTTTAACATTTATTATGCTGGAGAACTACTTAACAAATTATCAGCAAGCCTGTTCCAAGCCCCAGTTTCTCTTGTAAGCACATGCATCCAAACATCACCAAGGATCTAGGAAAGAAAACCCCTACAAACACATCAAAGATTTCTTTGAATCAGTATTTTATGAACAGAGAAAGAAAAAAACATTACTTTTAGCAAATTTTTCAGTTTTTCTTGCTCTTTAACTTCAGTTTCCATTTTGTTGAGGAGTTCATGCACAATGATCACCTCATTCCCTATTTTCTGGAATATAGATTTCCGGCATTGGTCTTCACCTGTCAAAGAGAAAATATTAAGCCACAAAATCTACAAGAAAAAAATACGAAATCTGATATTCTTCCCCTTCATAAGCAGTGGTTATCTAACTCTCTGCTCTCCAGCCACCATATCCATCCAGAAGCAGAACCTCAAACTGCCAGCCTTGTACTCCGCACTGCCAACAGAGTTCATGGAATCACTGTTTGGAAGTCTTCCAAGACCAGGTCCAACAATTCTGTCAGAGCACTGCCAAGGCCACTATTCACTTGTGTCCCAGATGTCACAACCACCTTGCTTTTAAATCCCTCCAGGGATGGGCACTCCAAACCTCCCTGGGCAGCCCCTTCAAGGCCTGGCCACCTTTTCCATGAGAGAATTCCTCCTCATGGTCCCTCCTGCCCACGGCTGATGGGCCGTTCCCTCTCCTTCCTGTCCCTGTTCCCTGGAGCAGAGCCCGACCCCCCGGCTGCCCCCTCCTGTCAGGGAGTTGTGCAGAGCCACAAGGTCCCCCGGAGCCTCCTTCTGTCCAGGCTGAGCCCTTCCCCCCGCCTCAGCCGTCCGGGGCTCTCCGCCCTCCCGCCGACACACTCCAGCCCCTCGTGTCCCTCTGGATGAAGTGCAACCAAACCCCGTATTCTCCTGTTTACCTATGTCTCTTAATAGGAGATACTTTTTTAATATTTGAAATCTTCGCATTGATGTGGAAGCATAAATCTTCCAGGTCTGAGGACGCCATATCCTTCATCATCACGCTGAGGGGGACAAAAATGAAGGCATGAAGTTAACAAAGACCCAAGTTGCAAAAACTGTGACAAAAGTAGAATTTTTAGAAGGATCCATATCTATCAATGAAGCAAAAAGAATCTAAAAAAAACAGTAAATCAGTAATTTCCTTTTATCTTACTGAACTGAAGGCAGGAAAGCAGCATAAAATACTGGCTCTAGACAAGCCAACAATTTCCAGAATTCTGGAGATAAAGGCGTGTCATATCAGTGGAGTGATTCTTCATGAGACCAGAAGCATCCTTATTACTGATACCTGATGATTTTTGCTTTTCCTTTTTACACTTTCTGTACCCTCTATGCATCTGCCTGTACCCCTTAGCCCACATGCTTGTAATTCCTGAAGCCTGATATTCCAGTTTAGTTTAGGAGTGCTGCTGGGCAGAGGAGACCAAACATCTCAGGAGAGTCAGCGTGCCCTGTGCTCTCTTAAACCCGAGCTACAGCTTTGGGCAAAGCCTTCTGTCCAGAACATCTTGTGTAAACTGGGGCTCTGGCCTCATCTGGGGGGATTCTTAGAATAGGGGGGACATTACTGCATTTTTAAGTTTCTTATTGGAAAATCCTAGATAGATATGCTAATTCCTGAAATCTATAAAACTTGGACCCGTGCTATACATATGTGTGGACTCTGCGATCCAAGTTGTGCACCTGGGATCCCAAATACCGAGGTAAAACCCTTTTTATCCCCTTAACCATGTCTGTGTCCTTATTAAAAACTGGCCTTTCAAGGCAACAATTACACTGAAGTATCTATTTTTTAGTATAACTACTGCAAATCCAAGAAATAGCTGGCTTATATAAGGCAGATTTAGAAGGATCTCTCAGGGAGATTACATCAGATGACCAATGTTTAAAGACATGTGTGTTTTTAAAAACGTAATTAAGCAAAATAAGAGAAGTGAAACCAGAGTTAATAGAGGAGTCTGGAGGCAGCAAAAAGAGCTTTATATATCGACTGCCTATAGTCTGTAATAATACATTTACTAACCCTATTACAGACAAGAATTGATGCTAAAAAAAGGTTATAAAACGTGACAAAGCCCCCGCACTCAACACCATGACCCGGTACTGCGCGCTCGCACAGCTCCCTCCGGCGGCTCACACCTGGAAACTTTAAAAAAGGTTTTGTTTCGCTTTTGGCTTAAAATACTATCAACCACCGCACTTATTAAATCCATTCTTAGACACTGCCGCTTTGCCTACCCTCCATACCTCCGAGGAACCAGGGCACCCCGAGGATAGGGATACTCTGAAGGGATCGACGTCACCCGCTGCGCGCGGCGGCAGTGCCGTTTCTCCTCAGGGTTTTATAGGTACGCACCGCGATGTCTCCCCGTTCCGGTCCCACTCTCTGAGCCGCGGGGGCCGGAGCCGCTCGACCGGGGCAGGAGGAAGCTGGGCCGGGGAAGGAGGAGGACGCGGCTCCCGGGGCCCAGCTCGAGCTCCGTTCGAATCCGCCGCGCTCGGCGGGCGCTGGAGAGGGCGGAAGCGCGCCTGCGCACTGAGGGCGATGAGCGAGGGATCGGGCGGAAAGGGCGGCAGCGGAGGCATCGCTGAGGAGAAACAGGCGGAACGGGCGGGAGCGGGGAGCTGAGGGGAGGGCGTGGGGGGCATGCGGCGCGGCGCTGAACGAGTGAGAGTCGGGACCATCTCCCAGACAGCCAGTGATAGGACAAGGGGACGTGGTTCAAGCTGCGGCGGAGGTGGGCCAGGTTGGACATCAGGAGGAATTGTTTTGATGGGAAAGCGGCAGTTTCAGGCACTGCTGAGGGAGTGTCCGGGGAGGTGGTGTGGTCCACATCGCTGGAGGTGTCCAAGGAACGCCTGGACACGGCACTCAGTGCTCTGGTCTGGGTGACAAAGCGGTGATCAAAGGTTGGGCTCGGTCTTGGACATCTCTTCCAACCTTTGACTGTAATTCTGTGGAGGGAGCGGAAGGGCGGAAGGTGGGAGCTGAGGGGAGCACGAGTGCTGAGGGTGTCGTCGACTGTAGGAGCTTTATGAACACAGACAGAGGTCACCTTAGAAAGAAGACATTGTTTATTCAGTGCACCGTACAAGGTGGACGTACCTACAAATCAACCCGCCAAGGATAAACAGTTACGTCTATTCTACAGTAAAATTCACGTGAACACGCCCACTTACTACACATTCTCCGCCCACTTACAGCACATTTATTTAGGTGATGTAATTCTAACGCACGGCTTGAAACAGAAGTTCTTCACTAAGCAAACTTCTCTTGTGCAAATAACTTAACACGTTTACAAAAGGCGAAGAAAAAACTAAAAGACATCAAGGACGACAGGAGGGGGACGGAGAAGGAAGGGAAGGGCGTCAGGCGGAGCAAAGCTGAGGGAAGCGGGACAGAAAGGGCAGGAGCAGGGAAGGATGGCGGAATCAATGAGGGGAGCGGGAAGGAAGGGGAGCAGGATCCCTGGGGGAAGCGGCGAAGGAAGGAAGGCGGGATCGCTGAGGGGAGCGGGAAGGGAAGGGAGGCGGGATCGCCGAGGATAACTGGGCGGGAAGGAAGACGGGAAGGAAGGCGGGATTTGTGAGGCGAGCTGGGCGGGAAGAAAGGCGGGATCTGTGAGGGGAAAGCTGGGCGGGAAGGAAGGCGGGATCTTGTGAGGGGAGGGAAGAGACGGGAGGAAGGCGGGATTGTGAAGGGAACTGGGCGGGGAGAAGAAAGGCGGGATCTGCGTAGGAGTTGAGCTGGGCGGGCGGAAGAAGGCGGGATTTGTAAGTGAGCTGGGCGGGAAGAAAGGCGGGTCTGTAAGGTGAGCTGGGCGGGAAGGAAGGCGGGATTGGTGAGAGGAGCTGGGCGGGAAGGAAGGCGGGATTGGTGAGGGGTGCGAAGGAGCGGGAAGGAAGGCGGGATTTGTGTAGGGAGCGGGCTGGGAAGGAAGGCGGGATCTTGCTGAGGGAGCTGGGCGGGAAGAAAGGCAGGGATCTGCGGGGTGAGCTGGGCGCGGAAGGAGGCGGAATTGGTGATGGGGAGCTGAGAAGGGAAGGAGGCGGGATCGCCGAGGGAAGATAGGCGGGAAAAGGCGGGATCGCCGAGGAAGATAGGCGGGAAGGAAGGCGGGATTGTGAGGGAAGCTCGGGAGGAAGGCGGACTTTGAGGGAGCTGGGCGGGAAGGAAGCATTGGGCGGGATCGGTGAGGAGAGCTGGGCGGGAAGGAACGTGGATTGGTGAGGAAGCTGGGCGGGAATGGGAAGGAAGGCGGGATCTGAGGAGTAGCTGGGCAGGGAAGGAAGGCCCCCCCCCCCCCCGGGATTTTGGTGAGAGGAGCGGGCGGGAAGAAGGCGGGATGGTGAGGAAGCTGGGCGGGAAGGAAGGGCGGGATCTGCGAGGGGAGCGTGGAAGGGAAACAGGACAGTGAGGGGAGTCGGGCGGGACTTCTGAGACCCGCTCAGTTCTGCCGAGGATTTTACTCCCCCAAAACCTGTGATAGCACCGACCAAGAACCGCCACACCACTTTACTACTTGGTTGTATAAACTCAGTTTATTTCAATGCTCGTAACAGAAGACAAAGCCCTCAAAAAAATTTCATTTACAACATAATGTCTCGATGCTGAGTTGTGTCTCCATATAGGACTTTGTACCCGTGGGGAAGGGTAGGAAATGGAGATAAACAGCTACACTTCCCCCAACTCTATTTTTTTATTAGCTTACAACTATAAGGGTGTATTTTGTTAAGGACAGGCTGCTTATCTCTCCAAGGAAAAATCAGCAGAATCTCTGTTGCTTTTCTACAATTCTGAGGAAACATAAAAGCTCACAGTCCCTCTGTTCTCTATCCCAGATCCTGAAGAGAGCTTACAAACAGATTATAACATACAAAAAAAAAACAGGTTAAGAAAGACCACTGGTATAAAGCAGGGATGAAATCAAGGGAAGGGAGTAAAGTGATTGTTTCTTGGCAGAAATTAAGGAGAACAGAAAATGCAAAAGCAGCACTACAGCAGGTTACAAGCTGCTGTGTAAACAAGAAGGGCATCTTTTAAGTGGAGAAAAGGTGGTCAGGGCTTCTGTGGGGCAGAAACATGGGCACTTTACTCCCCCCAAGCAAACCATAGAAAAAGCAGGTAAGAAAATGTTCAAAAACTCTGCTTCGTAAGGATTTTTTTTAATGTCAATAATTAAGGAAATAATTAAACCAAACCAGAGAGAGAGTTCTGAGCCCAAAAGCTCAAAACCTGGGTCTTTTTCGATGCTTGCTAGCATGCTTGCTCCAAACAAACACATAAATGCCTGTTTTAAACACCTGGTTGTCTTGCACTAACAACCTCTGCAGTAAACAATTAAACACATGATTGTAGGAAAGGAGGGGAGAAAAACCCCAAAATCTCTCGC
>VKON01000271.1:665799-729790 GCA_009741485.1 Malurus cyaneus samueli | reverse complement strand
TACTCCCCCCAACAACTGTGATAGCACCGACCAAGAACCGCCACACCACTTACTACTTGGTTGTATAAACTCAGTTTATTTCAGCTCGTAACAGAAGACAAAGCCCTCAAAAAAAATTCAGTTTACAACATAAATGTGCTCGTGCTGGTGTGTCTCCTATAGGACTTTGTCACCCGTGGGGAAGGGTAGGAATGGAGATAAACAGCTTACACTTCCCCCAACTCATTTTTTCTAATTAGCTACAACTATAAGGGTGTATTTTGTTAAGGACAGGCTGCTTATCTCTCCAAGGAAAAATCAGCAGAATCTCTGTTGCTTTTCTACAATTCTGAGGAACATAAAAGCTCACAGTTCCCTCTGTTCTCTATCCCCAGATCCTGAAGAGCTTACAAACAGATTAACATACAAACAAGTTAAAGAAAGACCATGTTAAAGCAGGGATGAAATCCAAGGAAGGAGTAAGTGATTGTGTCTGGCAGAATTAAGGAGAACAGAAAATGCAAAAGCAGCACTACAGCAGGTTACAAGCTGCTGTGTACAAGAAGGCATCTTTTTAAGTGGAGAAAAGTGGTCAGGGCTTCTGTGGGGCAGAAACTTGGCACTTACTCCCCCCAAGCAAACCATAGAAAAAGCAGGAAGAAAATGTTCAAAAACTCTGCTTCGTAAGGATTTTTTTTAATGTCAATAATTAAGGAAATAATTAAAACCAAACCAGAGAGAGAGTTCTGAGCCCAAAAGCTCAAAACCTGGTCTTTTTCATGCTTGCTAGCATGCTTGCTCCAAACAAACACATAAATGCCTGTTTTAAACACCTGGTTGTCTTGCACTAACAACCTCTGCAGTAAACAAAATTAAAACACATGATTGTAGGAAAGAGGGGAGAAAAACCCCAAATTGCACAATCAGATATAGAAAAAATATACTACAGATCCCCATGTCTATGAAGAGTATTTAAACCTGGCATTCAAAAATTTCTTTTGCTGATTAAACCATGGAAATGGTCTGAGGTTTGTGCAGACAACTGAAACTGTCCGGCAATCTCCCCCAGTTAATTGCTTAAAAAGTAACATTTGTGCTGCATGTTTTCAGGGCAGAGGAAAGAATGGGAAAAGAAAGTTTCTTTTTGGAGCCTGCTACACCTCCCGGTGCTGTCTGAAGTCACAAATCCAAACTTAGCATAACCTTTGAGAAAGCTGTGGTATGGTCACAAGTCAATTTCATCCTCAGGAAGCAAGATTGTTCTTTTCAGTTTATTAAGCAAACACCCCTGAATAAAGAGGCTGATATCCACTTTCTTCTTTCTTGCAAGTAAGCACACAGACGCTCAGCATGCCGAAGAACTGGAAAACAGGGAATGCACAAGTCTTAGTCCTGCTGTATTTCTGTTTCAGTTGTCAGACTAAACACCTACATATCAGATGACTTCATCGTATCAAAAAATCTCACTTTAAAAATAAATCTACAAGAGATGTTATTTTTACATACTGATTTCCAGTAATAGCTTCAGCTCAAGTGTTTCCTCTCTGGTTTGTCCCATTAAGTAATAAATTCACATTAACTACTAGTTATGTTACCATGGGGGAAAATTCAGTGAAAGTCTGGAATTATTCTGGAATAAAACGAGTTTTCCAAAATATTTAAGCATGCCTTTGGACAAGGAGTGACAGGAATTGCTTCCAACTACCAAAGGGCAGGATTAGATGGGACACTGAGAAGGAATTGCTGGCTGGGAGGGTGGGGAGGCCCTGGCACAGGGTGCCCAGAGCAGCTGTGGCTGCCCCTGGATCCCTGGGCCAGGATGAACATTGGGGCTTGGAGCACCCTGGGACAGTGGAAGGTGTCTCTGCCCATGCATGGCAGGGCATGGGACTGGATAGGATTTAAGGTCCCTTCCCACCCAAACCATCCTGCGATTCTGTGACTCTAAGATAAAATAGATTCCTCACTGAATTTCCAAACCAAATCCTCTACTATCTTTTGAATCTCTCTCATTGTTGTTATGCAGATGAAGTGTAGTTGGAAAAACACAAGTGAGGAACATAGAAATGAATCTAATTCAGAGGCAGAAGAAAGCTAATATGACATTGAAGAGGAAAAAGCCCTGAGATCCAAGGGAAAGCACTAATATTCTCCATGAGGGAAGGAACAGAAACATGTACCTTTACGATGGCAAATCCCAGGATTACAAGCATGGCATAGCTGAAAACGCTCTGCAGCCTAATGTCCAGTTCCTGTGCACAGCCCTGGTATGAAAGACAGAAGTAAAAAACATGTTAAAAGGTGTTCATCCACCTGGAAGTTTTTATTTTCCCCCCAGCTCTCGCCAGGAAGCAGGGCCTGGTAAGGTCTGTCTAACCAGCACTGCAGACTTGAGGAACTCCATTCTTGTCTTCCAGACCTGATGGCTTATTTCATCGTGCATGACAAACTCCAATTCACTGATGTTTGCTGCATCAGAATTTCCTCTAGCTCAGGTCACTTAACCAAGTGCCGAAAAACTCAAGAGCTAGAAGGCCATCAATGGTATCCATAAAAGTCAATTTACAGGCTCATGACCCAGACTGGAGAACCTGGTATGGAGTTAATAGAATCACAGAATGATGTGGGTTGGACGGGACTTGAAAGATCATTAAGTCCAACCCCCTGCCATGGGCAGGGACACCTTCCTCCATCCCAGGTTGCTCCAAACCCCATCCTACCTGGCTTTGAACACGTCCTGGAATGGGGTAGCCATAGGTGCTCTGGGCAACCTGTGCCAGGGCCTCATGACCTTCAAGTCTGATCTATACTTTTTTTAACTTAGTGTTAAAAAGTTGAACTTTTTTAAACTGATCCTTTTTTAAACTTAAAACCATTATCCCTTGTCCTGTCACAAAATGTTTGTCCTCATCTTCCTTACAGGCATGCTTTAGGCCCCAAAAGGGGCTCTGAGCTCTCCCTGGAGCCTTCTCTTGTCCAGGCGAGCAGCCACAGCTCTCCCAGCCTGGCTCCAGAGCAGAGGGGCTCCAGCCCTGGCAGTGTCTTCATCCTCCAGATTCAGCATGATCAGTCCTAGGTGAGTCTGTTCCCCTGCCCCAGATCTGTTTAAACAGTTACAGCTATGGGTATATCCTTAAACTTTGTGTGGTGTGCTTCTCTCTATGCTTCCACCTGGCTGGAAAATGAACATGGCCCAACTGTGGAACCGAGCTGCTCATCCTCACCCGGGTGTAGAGTTTCTGTGGTTGATCCAAACGCCCTGTGCAGTTCGTCTCTGGCTGACAGCAACTCTGGGGGACAGTGTCGTTTCCCGTGGAATTAAACCACTGGGTGGTCGTCCAGTCACTGTAGTTCTTTACTCCGCAGCAGCGAAGCTGCCAAACACAGGACAGTTACATAGCAGTTAGTGTTACATAGTACTATAAACTTATTGCTTGTTATTACATTATATATATTATGTATCTTCATATAATAAATGCCCACATTGAGTTAAACCTCTCTTAGGCATAGTGGGCCAGGGCTGCCACTAGTTTGCAGCAGATTTACATGCAGCAGTGCTTCAGGAAAATAATCACAGATGTAATAAATCAACCTCCTTCACACATTATTATATCCTTCTTAGTTTATTCTTTGTGAAAGCTCCAATATGAAGGTGACAAGTTGCAGGGTACAGTCTTCCATCATCTTGCTATTTCATGGTGCAGTGTTCTCAGCAGCAGTTATTCATACGTATTTATTTGGTCTGAACCAAATGTCACTCATATCCCTCACTACATGAAACATAACCAAATCCCTCACTACACGAACTTCACACCTGGAGACGGAACACGCCAACTCTGCAAAGTGGGGAGCATGCTCAGCTGCCTTGGACAATTGGATGCTAAACACAGAGACAAGTTCCTGGATACTGGCCTATTCACCCCTTCCCTTCCTTTCCCAGCCTAAATTCCTTCTTTAGGACCCAACTGTTACAAATGATACATTAATATTTTCTTACTTGTTCTTGCCAGTAATCCACAACTGTAGACTCTGGGTTTTTTCCATCATATTTCTCAAAAACTGAGCGCATGGTATCTTGAACATCACTTTTTACCTGTTTAGAGACATAAAACCAATGCAGATGGTTTTAACATTGAGCTAAAAAAGATCTGGAAGCTGCAAAAGATCTACATCCCAAGTAAGTCCAAGGTGGGGTGGGAATAAAAAAAAAAAATCAAGCAATGTTTTAGACAAAATTCAGGTCTCACTTAACCAGAATCACATTCTTGGGCAGAAGCTTGTCTCCCCTGATGGAAAAGTCCTCCTTTGGTTGCATAAACAACTGTTTAATCTAACTCAGAGACTGCCTGCTGGGTATTTAATGTGTACACCGTGTTCCCAACAAAGCCTTCCCTATCCCCACTTGCTCTGCAGGTTGCAGGACAGGGGATGAAGCACAAAAAAGCAATTGATACACTGGAATGATCAAACAATGCAAGATCTATTCTTTACTTTTAGGATGGGACAGACATGCTAATTTTTTGCTTACCTTTTCCCTGTAAACAAATCCCAGGACAAAAGCAGACACTTCTGCAATAAAGATAACCAGGATAATGGCCAAGAACTGAAAATAAAAGAGAGATACAGTAAGGAAGCATCCCACACCATTTGAATTCAATTGAACAATATGCTTCACATTAACCTATAGCAGTAAGTGATGATTATCTCTTGCTGCCTCTCCAATCAAAATAGTTCCCAGAAAATAATTTAGAATAGAAGAAGATGTGGCTGCCTCACCCCTGGAATTGTTCAAGGCTAGGGTTTGGAGCAACCTGGTTTAGTGGAAGGTGTCCCTGCCCGTGGCAGAGGGTTGGAACTGCATCAGCTTTAAGGTCCCTTCCAATCCAAACCTTTCTGGGATTACTGTGCACAGCAGGGATGATGACTGCGGCCCCACAAGCTCTGTGCCTGATCCTGTCCACTGCCATGACATGACCAGTGGGAAGAGCCTATGAAACTCCTCACAAGGTGGATGCCAAAGGGGAGATTGCACAGATAAGCTAGCAGCTGACTTAGGTACATTGTGCACTGCTTGTTGAGCTCACATTGCCTTCAGGCCATCAGCTGGCACATGAAAGTTACTCTAAGTGAACCTTTCTGGATTTTTAAAAATAATTCTATGAGAAGTCAAGACATGCTTTCAGCACTCAGAGGACTAAAGTCAGCAGAAAAACAGATATATGTCTGGTTTGCTTGCTTAGCAACTTGTATTTCCTCCTGTTCCTTCACCACCTCAGTCTTCAAAACTTGCTGCTTCCCACACTCATCTTCATCGAACCAGGCAAGGCAGAGCATGAGACTGTCCATGGCAGGGGGTGTTTGTCTGTTCAAGGCAGTGCCATGGATGATCCAGCCTGCATCTCACTCACCATGAAGCAGGGCATCACAGAGGTATGTGACTCAAACAAACCAGCAGTGCTTCAGCAGGGCATATCACAATAACCTTTCACTTTCTGTTTCATGCCTCCCTGAGGTACAGTCTAACGCCTCCCTTGCCACGGTGAGGCAGACAATACATATGGACAGACATGCCACACTCACCAGCCCCAGGCCCACACGAGACTCGCGGAAGGTGGCACAGCAGCCAATCAGCCCAATGATGAACATCACCACGGCCACGCAAATAATGATCACTGCTGGCAGCAGGGCGTATTTGTCCTGCAGAAAGTTGTCATAGGTCTTGTAGGTGTTGATGACGTATGCCCCAACATAGCTGAGGCCTGCGCCTGCCGCCTGAAATGCAATATGGAAAGCAATTAGCAGTTATTTATTAAGCCTCTGACCTGGAAACTAATAATGGGTTGTTTTCTAAAAGTGATTTTAGAAATAATGGCTATGGTGTGCAAGGAACTAGAAGAAAAATAATACTGCATCTGAAACTATTAACTAAACTAGCTATGCATTCAAACTTGAACACAGAGAAGACAAAATTCATTTTATCACTCCTCTGCTAATAAGGAACCACTTGAGCTGAGTTTAAAATCTGGAGGCTGTAGATGTGCATCAGTGTCTGCAGAATGCCAAGCTCCCATTGCCTAGCCAGGGTCACCCACATCCCACACGAGGCTGCATCTGCAGGAATCGTATCATCAGAGGGATGAGTTGTTGGCTTGGGAGTGAGTACCTAGTCTCAGCAAAACAGAGTACCTCCCCTTCTTGGAGGAAATAGATTTCTGTAACCTTTAAAATAATCTCTCTCCCACAAGGATGTTTTGCCAATTGAGGCCAACGTACAATGCACCAGTGACAGTTGCCCTGGAGACCAAAAACTTTTATCCACAGGACTGAGTACAGCCCTGCAAACAACACCGACAGACTCAGCCATGCCCTGCCAAACCTCACCGATGGCATAAAAAAAACTGTCTCAAGAGTCAGGATGGCTCATCCACCCTCTAATCTTGCAGCACAAGTAAAATGAAGCACCCTCTCTATTCACATTCTGGAAACTTGAGGGAAACCAGCCGGTTTGTTTTCAACAGGTCACAGCAGGATTTCATCATGCAGCCCTGGAGCAGTTTGTTACTTGCCCAGCAAAGTACGTTTTAATTAAATCAAACGCTCCTCATGTTGGAGCTAGGATTTGCTAATTCCTTTACCTTGTTTGGCTCTTTCCCCTCCAGCCAGGTCTGCTGCCTGTCCTTCAATTACCTCCAAGTGCAACAACATCCTTTGTTTCAGACAGCTCCCATCCCATAATTTCGCATTCCTGGGTGCTGTCTGTACTTCAGAATAACTGGGGTCAGATGCACCAAGTGATGAAGCCAGAGACATTTAGCACATGCCATGCTGCGTGCTGGAGCTCATCAGATACATCAGGTCCTCTAACAAGTGGGTTATCAGGAAAAGGAATAGGATCACCAATTCTCAACAGGCTTTTGGTTTTCTTCTCCACATTCACTGGGTTTTCAGACAGTGCTAATGATTAAAGTGGTTCCTAAAGCTTCCTTTCATTTTTCCTCTCATTGAGGAAAATCTCTTTCCCATTTCCCTGTCTGCAGGTATACAGTCACCTTGGCTTCTTCATCCCACCTCTTTTTAGGGATGCAGAGAAAGAATGAGACCACTTTATCTCACTGCCTCCACACTTCACCAGAGGAGTGAGGTATTGAGGAGGAGCAACCTGACCTTCTCCAAGACTGGGTGCCTGAACTGGAAGTGGGACAGGAAAAGCCCCTGGAATGGCAGCAGCACTAAAGGTGAAAGTGGGGACACATCACCTTCATCCTTCTTTGCCTTCAATTGCACAAAAAGAATGAAGGTGTATGACTCAAAAAGGAGGTCCTGTATTTCTGGCCTGGAAGGATGGATGCATGTGGCTGTCTGCCTATTCTCTGTTCTGGAACAGCATCATCTGGGCAAGGACAGTCACAGAGAGGCAAACAAAGCTGTTCAAGGCCTCACCACCCTCACAAAGAACAATTTTGTCCCAATATCCCATCTAATCCTGCCCTCCGGCAATGGGAAACCATTCTCCCTTCTCCTGTCACCCTAGTCTCTAGTCCAAAGTCCCTCTCCAACATGGTAGAGAAACATACTTCATTTTTCATCCATAAGTCCTGATTTCTACCCACTTCCTGCATGCTCAACATGCAGTGCAAAGGAAGCAGCACAGGAAATGCTAAAAACCAGCTAAGAAAAACCTTGATGCAAGTAAAATGCAGCCATAAATTAAAAAAAAAAAATTTACAATGCCAATTCACACAAGTCCCCTAAAGCCCGGACCAGCAAAGTCCAGAACAGCCAGATGACATCAGAGGGTCCAGTGTTAAGTTCAAGGACACAAAATATAAAGCACTTTCACAGCAGGCGTTATTGCAACACTCAGGATTGCCTCGTTTCTGGTCAGACACAAAACAACCAGCAAGAAGTCTATTAAAATTTCTGAACTTCTGCTTCCAAGAAGAAAAAGGAAGTGTAACGAGGCAAAAATAGAAGTCTTTAGGAAAAGATCTGACTTAAAGGAAGATGACATTTTTCCCCACAAACAGATACTGCCACAACTTCACCCATGGTTTTTAATTCAATGGGAAGAATCCTGAAGCTTGAAGAGCAGAATCACTCAGGAATAGAAGGCATCGTGGCTAGGGATTGCCTCCCTGATTTATTTTTGCAGATGAGTCCCACAGATAAATTTTGAAAGATGAAAATATTTCATCAAAGATGAAAATATTTCAGAACTTAAATCAGAACTCCTCTCTTAAGCCTTTCCAGAATTTAAGGCAAATTCAAAATCTGGTGGAGGAATTTTTTTACCCCAACATTACAAAATCTACAGTCCATTCCGAGATCAAAGATGAAGATGTACTAAGGTATACCTCCCTAAAAATACAAGACCTTTGCACTGCAAAAGACAGATCTTGAAGAGTGTCTGATTAAACAGGCTTCTGTTGGATCTCAAGGGAAAGAACAATCTCACAAACACAAATGCCAGTTTGAATGACTACTTTTGAGGAGGAATAAATCAAACATCTTCTTCATTAGTCAAACACCATCTCAAACCCATCTAAAATCATATACAAGGGTGTTAGGATTATGCCAAGAAATTCACACAGGAAATTATTATTGTTCTTCACACTTTCTGTTGGTCTCTTGCTTGGAAATTTACCTTCAGCCAAGTCCAGTGCCCATTAGGCTCGTGCTGTGGAGGGATGAGGGCTGGTCAGTACAGCCGAGGAGTGATGCAAGGTGGATACGGGACAAAGACCTTCCCTTCCACCAACAGCAAGCACAACACCCATGCCTGACCCCATCCTCTCCGAGCAGCCCCAGCTGACTCACCAGGGCTCCAGGAAACTGCTGGTGTTTCTTTACAATGTTGATGACTTCCTTAAGACAAGATGACAAGATGAAGCAAAAGGAAATTTTGCAAGAAAACCCCTTTTCAAAGCTGGGCAACA
Source organism: Malurus cyaneus samueli (assembly GCA_009741485.1). Lineage (NCBI taxonomy): Eukaryota > Metazoa > Chordata > Aves > Passeriformes > Maluridae > Malurus > Malurus cyaneus. The sequence goes on along the minus strand of VKON01000271.1, from coordinate 720,875 downwards.
GAACTGCAGCTGCCTCAGCTGCTTCACCTACCACAGCTTAGACCCTTCAGGGACCTAAGGCCAGAATCACTCAGTTTTTCATATCTCATGCCCTTGACAGAAAGCAGAGAAAACTATCTGAGCATGAAAAATGAACTCCCTGGGGCTGAGTGAGAAGAAAGCCAAGCTGTGACAGTCACCAGATTTTATCACGCTGAGGTTTGGGCAGGGCCTGGGCTCACCAAGCTCTTCCACGCTTAGCTGAGCCAGGGAAGCAGGTGCACGCAGTACATACACAACAAGCTGGGACTTCCTAAGTCACACAGCGCACATGCAGCAAACTGAATATTAAATCCAGCCCATGAAATAGATGCTATGGCTGTCTCACTGCAGAACAGGACAGCCGCTGGAAAACCCTAATTTTACTTTGTGTTCCACTGTGTATATATGCTGATGACCATACGCCCCTGCCCTTTTAGAGATGCTGATAGCCATGCAAATAGTTGACACCACCTAACCAGAAGGGGTTATTTAAAATTTCCTCTACACCATTACTGCGAAATAGATGCAAATTTTATATATTTTTAATTCTTTTTTTTTTTTCTAGTGGGGCAGAAAAGATGCTTTTCCACCTTTACTTCTCTGTTTTCATAAGCCAACCTTATGTGATGGCTGAGAACAGTTTGCAGTTATCAGCACAGGCTACTGTGTCCCCTGCCAAACCCTGATAAGATACAGCAAAAGAGCCAAACTACTAACTATGGAGTTAAAAGGCAGTGTCTGCTGGTTGGAGGTTTTAGGGTTCTTTTTTAAAGGTTGCTCCCAGCATCCCCCAATTTCAGTGTACAGATTCTATGACTCAGTCTGTTACTGTAAACTGGTGTAAGTCTTTCCTTTTAAAAGGCTGGACAACTAGAAATACAGAGTAACAAAGCTGCAGTGTTCAACGGAGAAGCTTAAGAACAGGGTGATTTCCAAATTCCCAACATCCCAAGTGTCCAGCAGGATGCAACCTCTATACAGTAAAAAGGTGAGGCTATGAGACTTAAAGACATTTCCTCTTTGTCAAATGGGACTTTCCCAGGGCCAGCACTAATTTCCACCACAGCACAAAATTAAGGCTGGCTGGACTTTGTCCCATATCATTAACATTTTACAGGCAAAGACAGGTAAGATAAATAATAGCATTTTACCTGACATGGTAAGAGCAGCTGAATTCTGCAGCAAACCACTGCAACTGTATATTGGAAGAACTATGAATATCCACACAAACCCTTTCTTAACCACTGCCACCTAATTCGTCACTGGACAGTCAGCTCACAGAGCTGCTTGAGTTAATTTTAAGGCTCAAATCCCACTTTTTTTTCATTCCTATCTTTGCGTAGTCAGGGCACCTCACCCAGCACAACATCTGATGCTGAGGTTTTGCCACCCATCCTATATTCACTGGGATGCTACTACCTTTCCAGCAGTTTCACTCTGCCAGAGGACAGAGTGGGATATGTTACCTTCAGTTATTACTTTACCAATTACAGTGATTACTACTGTGCTGCCCCCATGCCTTTCATATTTAAAATTAAAGCCCGGCAACACTGGTCTCAGTTACAGCTGCCCCTCCTCTTCTTAACACAGAATGTACTTCATCTCTTTGTTAGTTTGGATTTTTTTTTCTGTGTACAAGAAGTGGTTTTGATTTACCTTGACAGGTAAATCCTCCGCTTGAAAGGTTTTGCACATTTCCTCCATAAATAATATATTTTATTACCCAACAGCCAGCTTGCATGGCTATGGGAATCAATTTCTGGCTCCCTTGCTGATTTATTGTACTACAAGATTTATTCTTCCCATTCACTACCAGAGTTTCAAGTCCCCCCCCGGCTGCTGCCCTGCTCCATTCTTATGGGGACAACAGGTTCTCTGGTGACTTCAGGGGAAAAGAAAGGCAATGAGCATTTTTGGGAAAGCCTTCCTCACTGTAACCAGTTTAAAACTCCCTCTAGCCCACATGGGCCAGGCAGCTGCCCAGACCTGATGATCTCCCTTGGCCCAAGGCAAAGCTGGTTTCTTCCAGCAATAAGAGTGACCCAGCTCAACACCTTCCATTGCACGAGCACATTTTTCTCTCCCTTTTTCCCATCCTGGATTTAAAACTCTGCCAGCCGGACCTCCTTGCTTCTGTTACCATTCCCAACCCTGCTTACGATATTAATTTCTCTAAATGATAAATCAGGTGTTGCCACATTTGTGTCTTCTTGTTTCAACCAGGACAGCATGTGAGAGTGCATGGTGACCCTCACAAAGAAAAAGGGTTTCTGGCATTGAGAGGGACCATCCTGTGCTTCAGCTTGTGCTCTGTGTCTCTGTTCCTGTCACTGGGCACCACTAAGCAGCCTGAAACAGCATCATCTGGGCAAGGACCGGCATAGAGAAGAAAGCGAAGTTGCTTCTCTGCACCTGTGCCAGGGCCTCCAACCCTCCCAGCCAGCAATTCGTTCCCAATATCCCATCCATCCCTGCCCTCTGGCACTGCCAAGCCATTCCTGTGTCCTGTCCCTCACCCTTGTCCAGTCCCTGCATCCTGGAGCCCCTTTAGGCCCAAAAGGGGCTCTGAGCTCTCCCTGGAGCCTTCTCTTGTCCCAGGTAGCACCCTCCCAGCCTGGCTCAGAGCAGAGGGGCTCCAGCCCTGGCAGCATCTCCGTGCCCTCCTCTGGCCTGGCTGCAGCAGCTCCAGGTCCCTGTGCTGTTGTTGCCCAGGGTTGGAGGAAGGATGGGGTCTCCTGTCAGTACACAAATTTGCTGCGTTCCCTCAGACCCTGATGTTGTGAAAACAAAATAATAAAAAATATTGAACTCAGCAAGTCAGCTTTGGATTAGAGCAAAAAGCACCAAAGCAGCAAGCTCCTACCAAGCTTCCCTTGATGCCAGCAGCACCAGCAGCCCCAGGAGAGAATTCCTGGTGGTCTTGTGCCAATCATTACCCTCAAACTGAAACCTTCAAGTCAGTTCCTTCACATGAGCAGCAAAGGTGGGACACAATCAAAACAACTATTTTGAACTAACTTACACCAAGCCACGAGAGATTCTCCAGAGGATGTTACACCTAAATATACAGCTGTGATGTACATGTGGGGCATGTTTCAGCCTGCCTTCAAAACACACCACAGGGCTTCTTGCTAGGTATGGTGGGAAGCGCTTGGTTTTTTCTTTTCTTCCTCAAATGAAAACAACAAGCAGCTGCCAAAAGGCTCTGAAAACCTATGTCTCTCTTTCAGGACAAAAAAACAAACAAACCAACAAAAACCCCTAACCTAGAACAACATTTTCTTGCAGTTTTTACATGCTGCAAAAACACACACTCAGAGGGGATTCCAGGTATAGTGAGCTTGTTGTCAAGTTTTATTAAGAAAGCGTCCACTTTAAGAGTTGTTTTAGCATGTCTTCTTCTGCTCCCCGTTTAAGTCCAAGGTTATTTTCCCATCTCTAAAAGCCAGCACATACCCTACAAAGCATAAATGGAGGGATGATCTCATGGAGACACTGTACATCAGCACAAAGCAGGAAATCCTGCCCCAATTCCTATGACTTCTAATGCCTAAACCCCTGCCTTGGGGCCCAGGCGCTGCTGTTAATCACAATCACAGAACTTTGTGCACCTCTAAGGCAACAGGTCCATGGTGAGGAGATTTTTACTTACATTCACCCCATTTTTACTTACATTCAGCCCAAATACACAGACTGCAGGGCACAAGCCCGCAGTGAGTGTAACTTCACCTGAGCATGGATTGATTTATCAGCCAGTGCCAGGCTGTTTTGGACCTGAGCACCCTGTTCGGACACAAAACACCCTGTAGTTCAATATTTGCCTTCGGAACCACCCCAATTTCTCAATCTGTTCCAGGCTCAGACACCAGACGCTGCAGCTAAACCAAGGTGCACCTGAATCACAGCACTACTAATCCTAAATCCTGCCAAAGAGGTAACAAAATGGGACCTCCCGAGCAGCGTAATTACCAGAGGCACTTCCACATCATGGAGTCACAGGAACCCAAAAAGGTTTGGGTTGGAAGGAGCTGTAAAGCTCATGCAGCTCCGCACTCCACAGGGGCAGGGGCACCTTCCACTATCCCAGGTTGCTCCAAGCCCCATCCAATCTGGTTCGGAATGCTTCTGCTTCACTGGGCACCCATGTCAGGGCCTCACCACCCTCACAGGGAACAATTCCTTCCCAATATCTACCCTAAATTCCCCCTCTTTTCAGTGGGAAGCCATTCCCCTTCTCCTATGACTACAGCTCCCAATGAAGAATCCCTCTTTGGTTTCCTGGTAGCCCCTGTCAGACACTGGAAGGCTTCTACATGGTCTACACACAACTTTCTCTTCTCCAGGCTGATCACCCCCAGCTTCTTCTGCATGTCATCATCTCTAGTTTCAGAGACTTGCACATTGTGAGACCTCCAAAGAAATCAAAGTGCCTTTAGAGATATGGACACAGAACATCCAGCAGGTTCTTTCACAGCTGCAGGGAGCGCTAGGGACGGTCTGACTGAGCTTGTTGCTCAGAATCTGCATCACCATCCCAACACTTAACCCTGTGCTGACCACATGGCACCAGCATCTTCATTTTAATTTAGTCCATGAAGCCCCTATGCAATACAGCAAGGCGTACTTTCCTGGAAGTCAGTTCAGTGCTGCTTCCCGATTTTGTGTAGAACAGTTTAAAACAAGGAGGGAAGGACTTCTTCCTTTCAAGTCATGCTCAAGAGGATCACACCAAAGTGCCCAGCCCAGGCATCAGCCCCATCCTGTGACCACTCTGGATCACATGGCTGTTCTCTCACCACTCAGAAATGAGCTCGAAATCATAGAGCAGTTGGGGTTGGAAGGGACCTCAAAAAACCACATATTTCCAGCCCACAACGAACCCACTGGTTTCCCCTTCCCACCTGACACTCCTCGTGCTGGGTCAAAATGTGACCCAGATCACCCCTGGTCAGCCCCAGGGGACCCGGCAGCTCCACCATAGGAGCAGAAACAAGGAATCTGGAGTGAAGCCTGCTCCTGAGTCCTCTCAGGAGTGGATGAATTACCCCATTTTCACCCACTGGATGTGCCAGAAGAAAATAAAATCAATCTAGCTCTTGGTTAAGCAGCTTTTTCCACTATGGATGCTACTGAGAGGCAGGCCAACCCTGCAGCCCACTGTTGTCCCTTCTCTGGAGAGGGGAGGAGAGCTCCCACTGCTCTGCCATGTCCCTGTCAGGATTGTGCAGAGCATGAACACCCGGCAGAGCTGCTTGGCTCCTGTCTCTTGTAAAGCAGGTGGCTACAGGTGGGATTAAGGATTTGCCTAAGAAGGGATGCAAGAAAGTGGAGAAACAGCCCACAGACACCATCCTCCACAAACACCAAGAGACCTGTACTGTCTCTTTGGAAAATACCTCCATCCTTCAAAGTAAGGTGTTTCTAGCACCAATAATATTCAACACAATCTTTGCTATTCATTACATTGTTCATTAAAAATGATATAAAAATTTTCCCTCCTCACTGTTTTTTTTTTTTTTTTATTGTTTTAATATCCTGATTGCTCTCTGACTGAAGCTTCAAAGTAAGCATTCCCAAACCACTGATCACTGGCACGAGTGATTTCAAATCATTCTTATATGCAGAAGTTTTTCTTGTGGGTAAGTTTACAACTTCAAATTACTAAAACATATTTAAAGTGAACCACAGCAATATTGTGATTACTTGAACAACCTGGTCTAATGGAAGGTGTTCGTGCCCATGGGGTTGAAATTGGACAATCCTTAAGGTTCCTTCCAACCCAAACCATTCTGTGATTTTATGGCTGATTCTATGCCACGGATGACCCAAAACACATTTGATTCATGCTTCTTGGAAACTCACGGGACACAAATCCAAACACATTTGCAAAAACCACCTGATGTAGTGTGTTGGAGAGGGTGCAGAAGAGAAATGGGGAAAGCCAAGTTTTGCAGCACTGAGATCTCCTCCACAAGGACTCTGCAAGAAGTCTATTCTCCAGTGAATAATTTCTGCAACCATCTGGACTCTTCCCTGTCAGGGTGGGGAGGCCCTCACAGAGATGTCCCCGAAAAGCTGTGGCAGCCTCATCCCTGGCAGCATCCAAGGCCAGGTTGGAGCAGTCTGGGGTAGTGGAAGGTGTCCCTGTCTTCCAGAGGATGTGATTTATGATTCTCAAGGGGTCCTTCCATTCTGGGATCCTGTATCCTGTTCCATGCAGTCAAATCCCAGCACAGAAACTATTTGACACCTCTTAGTAGCAGGGATGCAAACCCAGCGAGGTGTCCCAGAGCCAATGACCGGCTGCACCCAGCTCCAGCACACCCCGACCATGTGCAGGGCAGAGGGAACACAGCCAGCTGGGGAAACACCTCTTGGTAGAGACAGCACATCCTGCCAGGGATCACTGCTGCTCCTGCACTCCCTGTCAGCTCATCAAATGCTGCTCTCCCAAATCACCAGCTCCTGCTAAAGCCCCTCGGGGCAGTGACTTATCCTTATGCTCCTCCCTGCTGCTGGGCAAGTGAAGCAAGGCTGGGGAAACGCCCACCTCTGCTTAAAAGTGAATGGGAAATTTGGGCAAACAGCACTTTCACTGCAGGAACACCTAAGGTAGTCCTCTTGTGATCAATCCTAGTGTCTTGAGTTGGAGGGGACCCACAGGAATTATCGAAGTCCAACCCCAGCCCCTGGGACCACCAATGATGCCAAACCCCCTGTGAAGGCAGCGACCTGTTTAGTAAAAAGGAAGCTGAAGGTGAGCAGGGACAAGGTGCTGGATGCTTTGAGGTTAAAAGCAGCCTGAGAAGGTATTTACTGCACAATATACAGTAATACTGCAGCATGAAGATTCCATCTAGTTTTAAGATTCTCAGTTTCTTCCCTTGGACCAGCAAGAGAACCCCAACAATTCACCTCTCTCCTTCAAAACGAGCATCATCACATCCCCCCCAGCCCAGTGCCCTCAAAACACAATTCCACGAACATCAAGGCCTCCTCAGAGCCTTCCTCTCCCTATTGTAAGTTCCATGAGATAAACCTGCATCCCCAGTCCTCACCGAGAAGAGCAGCCAACACACACTTACCTAAACAACCACACACTCACACCTAATTGGTAGGTGCTAAAGAGCAGAACTGGAGGTGGGCAGAACACCCACAGCTTCAAGCACCACCCCTGGTAACTGTGTAATTAAATAACCTTTAATCAGTGGTTCCTGGGGGATTTATGAATAGATCCCCCACCAGTAGAATGACCTGCACCTACAATGCTAAGCATAGTGCTTAGGAGAAAAGCTGTTTTTTCACCTCATTGAGGAAGCCTCAATTTGTCATTCTGGAAAATCTGACATTTTTTCACTCTGGATGGTAATGATCATAAATCCAAGAGAGGATTTTTTGCCTTTTTAGGATATTGTTAAGTAATAACTTCTGTCAAAGAACCACATCTGCACCATCTGCTGACTACGCAGGTGGTGAATTATTTTCCATAGCCACTTCCAAGCTGGGAAAGATCTGCAGCTGGACATGATTTGCTCCTTGGAGAAGGGCTCTAATGTTCTTTGCAAATCTTTGTTTCACAATTATCTGGAGCCTCATACTTACAGCGCCCTAACTGGCAGAAATGTTCTGAAGGTGTATAAAAGAATCAGTTCCTCCATCTCCACCCTCCTAAAACCAGAATTCCAGGTTCTGCAGTTCTGCTGGATTGTGATTACCACATGCAATGGTGGCAGCAGCATCTAAATGCCACGGGTATTGGTTTGCATTGGTCTTACTGGGATAAAAAGCAACCCACAGGGCTGCTCTGGGTCACCCCAAATTCAGAGGCCACAGACATGCAGAAGGACAGCTACTGACAGCCCATGGATGCAAATGAACCGTCACGATTAGAGTTCCCCTACAGCAGAAGAAGCACCAGAGAAATTTCTATGAGGACATAAAGCTGTTGTTTCATCTCTAAAAAGCCAAGCAATGATGCTAACCTGAGACACACCTGACCTGAGGCTCAGAGGCCTTGCACATACGAACAGTGGGATGCTGCAATGTTTCTTTATGGCTGCTTCAAAAATAAATCCCCACAAACCAAGGAGACACGGTGAGACTGTGTTACTCGGTGTACAGCAGTGACATGGCCTGCTGCTCTGTTTGTGCTAGTGGCTCACGAGTTACACGTACAGCAATAGATAGTGCCGAGCCTCCACAGAGGAGGTACAGGACGAGGGGGATGAGCTCCTCACCACAGCCAGCAGCAAGCCATGTTTTTACAGAACAGGGCACCACACCCTGTGAGGCCCCGGGGATTAATTTAAGCAATATTCTTTTTGCTTGTTTTTTTTTTTCCCATGTAGTCTCTCTTTGGTAAAACTCTAGTTCTTCTCATTAGGAAGAGCCCTCATTTAGACCCCGAGCACGGGGCGCTGCCATGCAGAGCTCCAGAACGGGCTGAGCACCTCCCGGCCCTCGTTCCCGGGCTGCCAGCGGCACGGTGGGGGCATCCTTGGCAAAACACTGCCCGGAAAACTCCCAGGTGCTCCGGAGCAGCTGTGAACCTCCAAACCGACACACGGCGTTTAACAGCAGCACCGAGTTTTGGGGCTGTCGCTGGTGCTGGTGGGGGTTTTCCAAACTTCCTCGCGCAAGGGAAATGCCTGAGACCAGTTATCAGAATAATCCCCAGCCCTCCTGAGCAGCTACGAGCCCCAGGCACTGCTGTCACTGTCACGAGGCAGCTTTGCCACGAGCCTCCAATGCTGACAGCCCCAAATCAACAGGAGTTAGGCTAAAAAGTATACAAACCACCCTCGTTTTTTTACTTGCTTGTAAATAATTACTGAGGAAGTGATTTGGAAAGCTGTAACAGTGCCAAGGACATAGCTGGAACAAAGTTCTCAGCTGTTTTCATCCCCAAAAGACTCCTTTCTGCCCCAAAAGTGGAGCAGAGCTCTTGTACAATGCCATGCGGTTCTATTTGCTTCCGATCACAGAAGGGGGCTGTAGACCACTTTAATTAAAAACACTACGGAAACACCGGGTATGTTAAAACCACGCCACCAAGAAAAAAAAACCGAAAGAAAAAAAGGCTCTGACCCTATTTTTTTTCCTTAGAAACTTAAAACTCCTAAACCTCCTTGTTCTTTAAAAATACGTAATTAGGGGTTGCTACAGAAATGTACGAGTCACCTGCACACAGCTAAGCTAAACGCCCGGCTCACTGCGGATACCTTGGACGCGGCAGAGCGCCAGCACCGACCCCTCTTCCCGAGCCCGCCGCCCCCGCCGGACACCCCTCCGCGTACCCAGAAGGCGAGGCTGAGCAGCAGCAGCACGCTTGGAGGTGATGACTCGCAGTCCATGTCGAATCACGTGGGGCTGCGCCGCCGACGCGCGGTTCCCCGGGGCCGCGGCCGCCCGCCGTCCTGCCCTGCCCTGCCCTGCCCTGCCACCCACGGAGCTTTCCCTGCACAGGCTGGTTTCATGCAGGGGGTGGAGAGTGTCGGAACAAATGTCAAAGCAAATTATTGTGATTTCGGTGTGGTTGTCTTGGTTTTTTTTTTTTTTTTTTTTTTTTTTTTTTTTTTTTTTTTTTTTTTTTAAAGTTCTGCAACTTTTCAGCGAAGTTAAACTAAGCCGAGGAAAGCTCTCACTGCAGCACAAAGGTTATATCAGATCTGCCTTCCAGCATTGCCAGCCATAGCTGTCCCCCTTCGTCCAGCCCTCCTCAGCCTGTCTGGTGTGGTCTGTCTGAAGCCAATGCCTTCAGTCACATGCTCCATGAGCAACGGGAATATGTGGTGGATCAGTGGTGGTCAAGAACCAAATCGATACCTGGGCTGAGCCCCAGCGTGGGCAGCAGGGGAGGGGGGGATTGTGCCCCTCTGCCCCGCAGGTGAGACCCACCTGCAGGAGCTGCCCCAGCCCTGGGCAACAACAGCACAGGGACCTGGAGCTGCTGCAGCCAGGCCAGAGGAGGCCACGGAGATGCTGCCAGGCTGGAGCCCTCTCTCTGGAGCCAGCTGGGAGAGTGGGGTGCTCACCTGGACAAGAGAAGGCTCCAGTGGAGAGCTCAAGCCCCTTTTGGGGCCTAAAAGGGCTCCAGGAGAGCTGCACAGGGACTGGGGACAAGGGCTGCAGGGACAGGACACAGGGAATGGCTTTGGCAGTGGCCAGGGGGCAGGGTAATGGTGGATATTTGGAAGAATGAATTGTTCCCTGGGAGGGTGGGGAGGCCCTGGCACAGGGTGCCCAGAGCAGCTGTGGCTGCCCCTGGATCCCTGGCAGTGTCCAAGGCCAGGCTGGACATTGGGGCTGGGAGCAGCCTGGGACAGTGGAAGGTGTCCCTGCCCTGGCAGGGGTGGAACGAAATGGTGTTTAAGGTTCCTTCTGACCCAGAGCATTCCGTGATTCTGTCACTCCACAACACTGGTTTGGGCACTCAGCAGTACATCCCAACCACCTGGAATGTGAAGCTGAGCAGCTGCAGGGAGAGGTGTTGGAATTCAGTCACTGCAGAGGGCCGCAAATGTCCATCAGCCTTTATTTCCATCAGCCAAGGCCCGTGCTTTTCAAATAAGCTGGAGGTGCAGGACTGGCAGCCAGGGGTTTGTTTTACAGAGAGGACCTTTGGCAGCCTGAACTGAGCCGAACCCACTCCTCTGCTGGGCTGCAGGATGCAGTGATAACAAATTTCCTGCCACTGCCCCTTCCTGGCAAAAATTGCTGTGATGCAGTGTCTTTTAGGGGAGATGGATTTTGGAGGGGATTTGCTGAACTTGCTCTCCAGCAGGAAACATGGAAAGGGAGATTATGGACAGCCTCTGCCCACAGCCCATGAAACTGCAGCTGTTTTGAAAGGCAGCAGAATGTTTGTGTCGGCTGCTTAAGAGAAATCCCCATGCAGAAACTGGGGTGAAGCTGATATCCAAAATAAAATTCCTTGGAGAGTAAAGAGCAGCACAAAGTCAGAACCTGAGGACTGCTGACAGAGCTCTTCCTGCCAGCAAGTCTCTTTTTGCCATCATAATTTCTATTACAGCACTAAATATTAAAATGTCTATACTTATGAGGTATTTTTAAATAAAAATAATTAATCAGTATTTTCACTTTTCCTTGCAGTATGGCAGGTGGGCAAAGCAAAAAAAAAATCATCTGGAAACCATTTATTCTAGTTTTGTAGAAATGATTGGTAATCTGGGGGAAATACTTTGAAGGAAGATGAAAGGGCCAAGTCTGAAGTGTCATTAAAAATAAAATATAAAGGAATTTACAAAAACCCCAAACCAAACACCAACCAAACCCCATCTTTCTTTAATATCCCAGTATTATTTCCAATTTTGTCACTTGTTAGTTCACTATTTTAATTACAAAGAAGAGGATGGTGGTTTCATAGTGAGAGTGAAATAGGGTTCTTAATAAAAATGTTACCACCTATATGCTGTTTGTTTCAGAACAAAGTATTATTTAAAATCAATGACAGCTGATTTTTTATTAAAAGTGATCTAGAAAATAACTTGCCAGAACAAAGAAGTGCCCATGCAGTCATATCCCAGCCATCAGAGACAGCCCTGGTGATGATATTCTGCATCATTTTCCACTAAATTAATATTAAAATCAAGAGATTCCTGTTGAACATGAGATTTTTAAAACAGCACTAACCTGGAATTCTCACAGCTTTGGAAAGGAGTTGGGGAAGAAGGAAATTCAAACTGTCTAACCGGGTAACAAAGCCTCAGAGGAGGCTGTGTTTCCAAAGCTGCTGTCTGCCATAGGATCTCTTGCCCTGGGTAAATGAGTCAGGTTTCAGCCTGAGATGGGTTTAGGAAACGTGGTGGAAAGACAACAGGATTTCACCTGATTTATTTATTACATGTTCAGCAACGTGGCACAGTGGTTTGTACTGGACGCTGTAACATGTTGTAGGAAAAGGATCTTTGCATTTGCCCTTATCCACCAGACAACCATGATGAGAAGATAAAATCCCCTTCTGCACATGGGACCATGTATCTGAAAATCTCTCCATTTTGTTTCCTTCCTGCAAGACTAAACAACTTGTCAGCTGTGATATTTCCCAGAACTCTTTCTCTCCTACTGAGGTTCATTTTCCTTGAAATGCCTGGAAACGAAGTGTGTTCCTCAAGGTCTGTACTGAGGAGGTCACCACAGCTCTCTGCCTTCTCCTGCAGCACTGTGGCCTTGATGACTCACTCCCAGCTCGTGATCATCTGTTTCTGCCAAAGGAACTGCTTCCAAGTGAGCTGTTCCCCATCCACTTCTGCCAATTATTCCTGCCCGGGTGGGCAACCCTGATGGTGCCATGGAATCTCAGAATCCCAGAATGGTGTGAGTGGGAAGGATCTTAAAGCCCATCCAGTGCCACCCCTGCCATGGGCAGGGACAGCTCCCACTGTCCCAGGCTGCTCCCAGCCCCAATGTCCAGCCTGGCTTTGGACACTGCCAGGGATCCAGGGGCAGCCACAGCTGCTCTGGGCACCCTGTGCCAGGGCTTCCCCACCCTCCCAGCCAGCAATTCCTTCCCAATATCCCATCCATCCCTGCCCTCTGGCACTGCCAAGCCATGCCCCTTTGTTATTCTAGGTCCTTGTCCTTTCCATACCACATCTGACTTTTCAGCTCTTTCCTCCAAATCCTCAATATCACTTGGAAACAATTTCCATTGCAGTCCTTGTCCTTAGCCCCTCCATGTGCTCTCCGTGTAAACATACTCTGTTCTCTCTCCTCAGGGTTATTACTGAAATTTAAACCCACAAGAGATGGGACAGTGACCCAGGTGAAGCAAGCCATGGGTAGGGATCCAGGGATTGCTCCGGACAGGCTGTGGGATGGAGCTGCTGCGGGTTATAGGGAGGTGTTAGAAGCCTTATCATATTAAGTACACTGTGTCTTCCCCCACAAGGCCTGTCACCATCACGGAAGGAAATGAGATTAGCATGAAACCATTTGTCCTTGACATATCTGCATTGGCCAGTATTTGTTTGTGTTTTCTTCTTACATGCCTGCAAATGATTTTCCAATTACTTGTTCTGTGCTCTTGACATTGTTCAGGAACGAAGTTGACTTGGCTTGTAATTCCAAGTGGGTTTTTTTTGTTTTGTTTTTGGTTTTTTTTGGGGTTATCTTTTTCTGTTTTTGTTGGTTTTGTGGTTTTTCTGGTTTTTTTTTTTTTTTTTTTTTAATGGAACCTGTATTCTCCCCTTTTCAGCCTGCCCGCACCTCACCTCCCTTCCAAAATCCCCACTGCAAACTTCTCAGAGATAGCTGGAAACACTTTTAAAGTCTTCTGGGAAAAGTCCATCACACCAAGTTCATTTGAGAACATCCATTTCTAAACCTCTGTGTAACCTGTTCTTTCTCCGTTCTCCCATTGACTTTAGTACTTTGTGCCGTGCCAGCTGCTGATTGTGCTGGACATTTTGGTGTCCCCCACTGCAAAGAGGACAGAAAATCAGTCTCCCATGATTGGCACGTGAGGATGATGCAGAAGCATCTTTATAGTACATGACCTTATTTCTTGGAAGCATTTGGATCTGTTGAAGAGTCATGTAAAATAACAGGAAGGAAAATTTACAGTCAGGAGAGATTGCTTTCTAGCTAAAAAGTATAAGAAATTCTTTCATTGACATCATAAAATTAGCTGATAGCCAAGTTTGAAAAACTGAGCTCAAATACTTTCAGTTCCTCTTTAAACACTCCAGCTGGGTTACGCACTCAGTTCTTGTCTCAGGCATGAAAAAAAGTGTTTCCCGGCAACAAATACATTCTTGCAGTAGGGGAATTGTCCCAGCTGGGTGTTGGATTAGGAAGGGAAGGACTCTGCATGGGCAGCAGTATTCCCTGGAGTGTTCATGTGCAATGATGCATGTCACTAGCTTGGAATTCTGGTTTCTGGCACACCTCAGCACTCTGCCACAGGTAACCTGCATCAGCCCTGGAGCTGTGCCTGCAGGGAGCTGGAGCCTGACGCTCTGCTCTGCTCCAGGGACCCTGATTTGCTGCGAGGGGAATTTTGACCTCACGGCAGTAAGGAGGATAAGGAGAAATTTGATGAGGTGGATCAGCTCTTGGGCCACCTCTGGAAGGTAGGGAAGGACCAAAGGCAGCTTTATAGAAATAAAACTGTAAATCCACTAGTGGGCTTTACACTGTCCTAATCATGCTGGAATTATTCACCTCTCACTCACACCATGTTCCCTTTCTGTGGTTACACTTTGCTCTTTCAAGGCTGAGAGAAAGGAAGAAAAAATATCTTCCCTCCTTGCCCGTGGGTGGAGAGCAGCTGATCCTCCGTCCCACCCCCTTCCACAGTGCGGATTTGGGGTAAAATAGAGCATTTGTCTGATGGTGCCTGGCTCAGACATAGTCGGGGAAGGACTCTGATCTTTGCACTTCCATATCTGGACCACAATGACCAAGCAGGACCCATGCATGCAGCTGACACTGCCAGCCAAGGCCAAATGCAGACCTGTCCCATCAGCTGCCTACTTGATTCACTCAGAAGCTTCACAGAGCTCTTTTCAACCTCCAATTCAAGACTCCCAGCATTCCTGTGAAGGGCAGAGTCAAACAGATATTAAGAACTACCTGAATTTTTGTGCCAATGCTAGAAACTTGCATCTGGCTGCCACGAATTCCATGTGGAGGTACGTCACGAAACAGAAACACGTGCTGTGTCACAGATGCATGAATGATAAGAGTCAATGGTGCTTTAAAGCTCCATGATGAAACATCTGTGGGTCTCCTGAGCTGCAGAACTTAGTGCCAGAATAAATTTAAATTAGTTATAATACTGAGACATGACAATCAAGATGTGAGGCTGTATTCAGGGGAAACTGCATGAGACACATGAAAACTGTGTGTGTATGTTGAGGGTCTATACGTAAGAAGGACCTGGAGCTGCTGCAGCCAGGCCAGAGGAGGCCACGGAGATTCTGCCAGGGCTGGAGCCCCTCTGCTCTGGAGTCAGGCTGGGAGAGCTGGGGGTGCTCACCTGGACAAGAGAAGGCTCCAGGGAGAGCTCAGAGCCCCTTTTGGGGCCTAAAGGGGCTCCAGGAGAGCTGCACAGGGACTGGGGACAAGGGCTGCAGGGACAGGACACAGGGAATGGCTTGGCAGTGGCAGAGGGCAGGGATGGATGGGATATTGGGAAGGAATTGCTGGCTGGGAGGGTGGGGAGGCCCTGGCACAGGGTGCCCAGAGCAGCTGTGGCTGCCCCTGGATCCCTGGCAGTGTCCAAGGCCAGGCTGGACATTGGGGCTGGGAGCAGCCTGGGACAGTGGGAGGTGTCCCTGACCATGGCAGGGGTGGCACTGGATGAGCTTCGAGGCCCTTCGAATGCCAGCCATTCCAGGTTCTGCGATGCCTGCCACAGCCAGGCCTATGTGGCTCTGCACCACAGCACGTGTTGCCAGCTGACAGGTACTGCTGCGACCCACAGCGGAAGGAAAAGATTTATATTTAACTTACATTTTTAAAATACGTTAGTAGAAGTTCTGAGCTCTGCTACCATGCAAAGTGTGTCAGTGTAGGCATATTTATGTGACTTGGCTGGTCCTGACTCAGCCAGTCATGTGGATCTGAGCAGACAGGAAATCCCTCAAAAAAAACCCCTCTAAATAAAAGTAACCAAAAAGATACAAAAAGCCAAGAGTCATGGTTTCCCTAAGCATGTATTTTGAAGATTGCCCAGAGGAAGGATCACAAGAAAGTCTGGCGGAAGGAACCTGATATGGTGTGGAGTGTGACCAGTGAGGAAACCCCAGGGGGATTCAGAACTAGAGACGAACTAGCAACTTCTGAAATCCCCAGCCTGGGAAGCCAGGGGCATCTAGAGCACAGGATATTTGATCCCACAGAAAGAAGGGGCCTGGTACGCCCAAGCTCTGGCTCATGGAGCCACCACAATCCCACATGAAGAGAACAGGCAGCTATTGTTGGGAAAATTTTATGAGGGGTGGGGAGGGCTTTGGTTCCTTTAAACCAAGTTGATTTTCCTTCTAGAGAAAGAAGTTGAAGGTTTCTTTTGTACAAAGAGGGAATTGTTCACCAGTTGATACCAATCAATGTCTCATACTTCCTTGAAGAACAGAAAGGCCCTACTGTCCTTGCCAGGTTTTGCCACCACACATTTTTCTCCTGAAAACGGGCTCCGGTTTGCCAAGTTTCTCCATCCATCAGCATGTGCCGTCCTTCCTCCACGCCTTCCCAGCCCTTCCTCCTCCTGACATCCACATTCCTGAGCCAAGGCAGGTCCCACCCATGGAGCTGCATCGCCCTGTGTCTGGGGTCTGGCTCCACGTGTGCTGTCTCACTGCTGCTGTCTGAAGGGATGAGGGACAGCAGAGCTGACCCAAGTGCTTGCTGTGTCCTGCTCCACGCTCCAAAACCTCAGCCTGCATGCACTGCTCTGACTTCTTGGTACCTGAGTGTCAAATGAAGGTTTTTCCTGGAAAGTTGTGGTTTTCCTGGAAGTTGTGACTACCTCATCACTGGTGGCCAAGGCCAGGTTGGACGGGGCTTAGAGAAACCTGGGATAATGGAAGGTATCCCTGCCCATGCAGAGGGGCTGGAACTGGATGTGGTCCAAGGTCCCTTCCAACCCAAACCATCCTGGAATTCTAGAAACTTCAGAGGTTTTAGAAAGCAGAATTCAAACCAGCAAATCCAGGACAGACCATATCCCACATGTATATCCTATATAATCTCTCTCTCTCCATACATATAGACCCTATACAGCCTGTATCTTATATCCTGTATATATTGCCAGTGAGGACACCCAGTGACCAGGATCCTCTTAGGCACCTAAGTTCAGGAGAGTCTGTTGTTTCAGATAGCATTAATGTGAAATAAAGTCACAAGCCAATCTGCAGAATCTTTGGAATAAATCCACCTTTTTCAGGAGGAAATATTCTCAGAGCTGGTGGAGGGACTTCACAGAAAAATAGGGGGTTTAGAGGATCCACACATCCCCGTTTATTTTTAGGTTTCAAACAGATGGCAGTGCTGCACAGTTGTACACTATTACAGCATAATGAGCATAAAACTCATCTCTGGTTTTGTGTAGGTGTTAAGACTAAGACAACATTTGCCACTAAACACACCATAAAATACTAGGCAAAACTATAAAATACCAAGAAATTCAGCCCTTCCTCCACTGAAACAAACAAGTTTTCAGGGGGAAAGTGATGTGAAGTTGTTCCCCTCACCCAAACATCTCGAACACTAAGTCACAATAGTATGACAGGATTAAGTCTCTATTGAAATAAACCCAAAACTTCCAGCTCAGCCACTACCGTGGTGGTGTAAATTCTGTGTATCAAACTGCTGTGTGTGGCTATGCAAGGATCCCATTGCTGACACCAGAAGTAACTGCACTGGCGTTTAATTGGATAAGAACAAGCTTTACAGCCAGGTTAAACATTCACCTTTCCTCCCTGGGATAATTTTTTTAAACTGGTTATCAGCCAACCTAATATGATTATGTGCAAGAAAACAAAATTCTTGGCAGTGTGTGTTCCAGAGCTTCAAAGCTTCAGCAAAAGCTTTTTCCTGTGACTCCTTTGAGGGCACTGAGCTTGAAGCAATTGCTGATCCACAGCCAAAGTTTTACTTCCCGTTTTTCTCCAGCCTGGGCAGGTCTGGAGCCTGGCATTAGCAGGATGTGCTGCAGGAGATCTCTGTGGCAGTCCTGACTGGGGAGCTGGGGGTTCACACAACTCCACCACCTGCAGGCACAGAACAACCCATTCTCATTATTAACTCGATTTTTATTTCACAGTCACAGAAAGGTTTGGGTTGGGAGGGACCTGAGAGCTCATCCAGTGCCACCCTGTGCCATGGGCAGGGACACCTTCCACTGTCCCAGGTCACTCCCAGCCCCAATGTCCAGCCTGGCCTTGGACACTGCCAGGGATCCAGGGGCAGCCACAGCTTCTCAGGAAAACTAGTGCTGGTGCCTCACCACCCTTACAGACAAGAATTCCGTCCTACATCTAGCCTAAATTTTCCCTCTTTCACTTGGTACCTGTTACTCCTTGTCCTATCACTACAGTGCCTGATAAAGAGTCCCTGTCTGGATTCACTGTAGGCCCCTGAGAGGTTGCTGTGTGGTCTCCACGCTTTCTCCTTTTTCTTTCTCTTGCAGATAGCCAAGCCCTCCAAGAGACACGCCACCGAAAGGAAGATTTTGGCTGACAGGGAGCGGGAGGTAGATTGGGATGAGGAAGATCGAGACATGAAATTATTAGAACGTCGCCGCAACATCCGTGAGTGGCACAAGAGTCGTGAGGAGAAATGGATGCACCGGGCTGCCGAGAGGAAGGTCCGAGAAACCGTGCAGGAGTACCTGCGAGAGATCGATGTGAGAAGACAGAGGTAGCAAACAAGTAGCCAGTGCAGCGCCCCTGCTGTTTTCAGCTTGCTTCTGTGTGTGCTTAGAGAGTTGGGCGCTAGTGAAGCTTTTTCGAACACAGTAACTAGTGCAGCCTCAGTGGCATTTGGAGCCTCTTGTCCATCACATGGAAAGATAAAAGTAATGCATCGCTTTCATTGCCTGATTTTTAGAGAGAATGAAGAGTACCTTGATTTAATCTAAGACCTTAAAGATCTAAAGAGACCTTAAAGCTCATCTCTTTCCAAACCCCCTGGACAGGGACACCTCCCAGCAGACCAGGTTGTCTCCAAACCCTGTCCAATCTGGCCTGGAATATTTCCAGTGGTAGGGTATGGAATCATAGAATCCCAAGGTGGTTTGGGTTGTATGGGATCATCCACTCACCCTGCTGTGGACATCCACAGCTCCTGTGGGAAACAAAGTCTCAGGAATTCTAATTGTCAGGTTTAACAGAAGGTTTTATTGCAATCCCATAAGTAAGTGCTATGAGTAACTCTTCGCAGCAAAGTGAGCTGAAAAAAATATTTCAGAAGTCTTTCAAAAATGTTTGAGGTGAAGCATATTGCTGCCTTGTAAAGAGCAGAATTATGCTGTACTGATCTTTGGAAAAAATAGTATGGTTTGATTGCTCAGTTACTCTTTCATATCAAGTGACTTTGGAACTGTGAAGGTTGTCAGTTTGGTGTCCTGGTCTGATGTGCCGTCAGGGGAATTGTGCATGATTCCAGAGAAAAGCTGGGGTTGGAAGGAACCTCCTGCGACCCTCTGGTCCAGCCCTAGAGTCACCTAGAGCAGGTTGTTCAGGACTGTGTGTTCATTTGTGTTTTGTTTGTCTCCACACACGGAGACTCCACCACCTCTGTGGGCATCCTGTCTGCAATTCAACTACAATTACAGTAAAAAGAAAAAAAAAAAGTGTTTTCTTCATTTAGAATTTCATGTGGTTTAATTTGTGGCCATTGCCCCTTGTCCTGTCACTGGGCACTGCTGAAGAGAAGGTGTCTTGTCTTTTCTGCATTCCCTCCGTTCAGTATTTTGTACATCGTTAAGATTTCCCTGCACCTTCTCCAGGCTGAACAGTACCAGCTCTCTCCGGAGAGAAAGATCTTTAGGACAGACTCTCCCTTTGGGAGAGGTTCTTCAGTCCCCTAGTGACTTAAGGCTCTGTCTTCTGGTGCTGGAGAACTCAGAGCTGACCCAGCGCTTGGAATGGGGTCTCAGCAATGCTGAGAGGAAGGACGCCCTCCCTGGACCTGCTCCCAGTGCTCCTCCTCCAAGGTGCCAGTGGCTTTCTTTGCCACAAGGGTGCATTGCTGGCTTGTGCTCAGCTTGTCTGCTGGGACCCCTAGGTCCCTTTCTGCTGAGACATTGTGTCATTTGGGCTGAATTTGCTGGATTTTGTAGCCCCAGGTTTCTCACTGCTAGGATTAATAGAGGTAATGATGGTGTGTTTCAAAATTGCCAGTTCGATGCCATTTTGTCGTCCCAGATTTTTCAGGATGAAGTGCTTTGTGGAGTGATGATAAAATAGCAAAAGGTCTTTTTGAGAGAAGATACAATTATAGGTGCATAGAGAAAGGAGGGATATCAGGACAAGGGTGCTGGGCACTGCCCAGGCTCCCCAGGGAATGGTCCCAGCCCTGAGGCTGCCAGAGCTCCAGGAGCGTTTGGACAGCGCTGCCAGGGATGGACAGGGTGGGATTGTTGGGGTGTCTGTGTAGGACCAGGAGTTGAACTGGATCATCCTGGTGGATCCCTTCCAGCTCAGTATATTCTCTGATTCTGTGCTCTAGTACAAAATTGAATTGTTATCAGCTGCTAACAAATTTAGTGTGAGAATTAGAAGAATTTGATGAATGTGGGACTGAACCTTTGAAAATGGGTTTGCAAGATCAGGAGTTTAAACTATGCCTGGACAGAATCACTCATGTTGTGCTGTCCCTTGATGGACACAATGATACCCAAGTTAAAATTTGATGTTCCCTTCTTTGGCATTTACGAAAAGTGTTTAAAGGAGCCCAGTACCCATTTTCTGTTATTAACAAATAAACTAAAGCTTTATCCTTCGATAGAAGGATTGATTTAGCTTTTATTCAAATGTTTCATTGCAGGCTTCGTGACTTTTTGGAGGCAGAGGAAAGTAGGCACTTTGCTGAGGTGGAGGCACTTGAAGAAGAAATGGCACAGGACAAAGAAGCAGAGAAAAAGGAACGAGTAAAATTACTGAGAGAGCAGTGGGAGCAAGCAAGACTAAAAGTGGTGGCTGAAAAACGTGAGCAACAGTTCAGGTATTGCCATAAAAATACCTTAAAAAGAGAATTTGCTCTAAGTAAATATATGGAGTCAATTTAGAAAGAAGGTGGCAATAATAAACTGAGGAAGGAAAGATGAATGTGATTGAAACAGTAAGACAGGAAAAGTCAAAGTAGTTAATTCTTGGGAGTGTAGCGTGTCCTCCTTGTCCCATGTGAGCATCAGTGCACTTCCACCTGCCAAGTCTGTCCTTTTTGTAATCCTATTCCAGCTTTATACTATTGGAGTGAACAGGGTGCATGGAAGGTTAATTTGACCTAAATCATGCTTACTAAGCTAATATTTCAAAGATCCTTGAAACAATAAGATTGTTCAAAAAGACAATGTTTTTTTTTATTGCATACTTTTCAAGAGTACCAGCTGCAGCTAAGATTTTAATGCAGTCTGAAGTTCTGTGCCAAGTCTTCCTGACTGAAAGCAGTAACTTGCAGATATTTATTCGGATCTGAGGTCTTGGTGTGAAATCTGCCTTTTGTATCATTCTTGGAAATCTGGTTTTCTGAGGCAGGGATGAGAGAAATAATGATGTTATTTAATTGGAATGATTTGAAGTGTCTTTCCCAGTCTCCCACGGTACTGTGAAATCTATAACACCTGCTTCTCAGTGTGCAGAGGCTGAGGATAAAAATCAACACTCGCTCTCACTTGTGCATAGACTTTAATTAACTAATTTCACAGGTAAATGTTTGTTTAAATGTGGGGTTTATTGACAAGTGTTAGACATACATACACTGCCTAACTTTATATGGTAGCTTGAAAAGGTGGCCCTTGCCTTTTGCAGCTTCTGGTTTGTTCTCCATATGTCACACAAAGTGGTTGAAACTCACTTCTATAAAGGTTTAGAGGGGCTGCTGGTGGAGTGCCTATTATTTTGTACTTGTAACTTGTTTTGTTTTACACACCAAGGACATGTGATGTAGACACCTGTAGGTAGGTGGGTAAGTGTTAGTAATTTTATATTCACTGAGAATCTGGATTCCTGCTCTAGTAAAACTTCAGTGAAGTCAGGACAGTTACAGGAACCTAAAGTCAGCCTCAAACAGGCTGATCCTGCCTTGTCAGTTGAACTGCACCCCAGCCACCACTGATTTTAATTAGGTTCTCATCGATCAGAATAGGAATTTAGTACACATTTAGATTCTTGTTTAGATGTCTAATTTTAGGTATTTTAATTACAAAATGAATCGCACTGCTGAACTGCATCATCTGGTGACACGTATTTGAACTTTCATGCTGTAGTTTCCTGTCTTACTGTCTCAGGTCCTTTATCTTCCCAGCTGATATAAGCCCTGTTGATATAAGGTCGACTCAGTGTTACAGGATTATTTCATCCTCTTATTATCCTTTTACCTTTCCCACTCTGCACTGGGATTGAAGCAATATTCATACCACACAGCATCCCATTAAAAAGTGTTGCTGAAGCTTTATTGCTGGCACTCTGCTGGCTGCATGTTTCCAGAGGATTTAGAGGCACTGGAATCATCTCTCTTCACAGCTGTTGTGAGTGGCAGTCTTGGGGTACTTTTGCAAATCAATCTTCTTCCTACAGGGCACAGAATCCTCTTTGACTGTCCTATAGTAATGGAAATACATTTCATCGTTAGTTCCTCTCTGTCCCTTCCTAGTTTTAAAATGAAGTTCCTACTAAAAAACAGAACTCTAATAAACACCAGCTGACATCAGTTCACCTTGTCTGTAACAGGTATCTATCTTCATGAATGTGCTTAGTTGTATTTTAAAGTCTTTTGTTCTCTCTCCTATTCAAGTGAAAAAGGAAGTCTCTGCTATGGGGATTGATTCTGGTTAGACTGATAACTTCTGATATCTCAATCTGCATGTATTTGTCTTGTTGAAGTAGCCTCAAGTCTGTTTTTCTCTGGCTGTTAGATGTAACTCTTCCTCCTAAACCATGCTGGTCCAGGCAGAGATCTGGGAGCAGGACTTGCTGATCAGGAGACCAGCTCTTAGTGAAAATCCATAAGCAGGAGTCTATAATTGTGTCACAGCCTGTCCTCTGGGGCAATGGTCTCCAATTTTCACACCTTTAGCTATAAAAACTTTTAAACAGCCACGCCAATATGTTTATTTATAAACTATATAAATACATAATAATATACTGTGCTGGTATATTGTGTATATTATAAAACATATGCACAAATAGAAATTAAAAAGGGTGAGGTAAACATGAAATAAATGCTATTTTTTACTTTCTAATGTTATTTATTAATGTACGAAACATACTCTGCACTCGCACTTCTCCCACTTTGGAGATAATTACTCTAGGGCACACCCAGGAGTCTTGGCAAGTTAATCCAGTAGCAGGTGGATATAGACATGATTTTCTGTTTCTCTTTGCCTGTGGATTTACAACTCTTTTAAATGTCTTTCTGGAACCTAATATAGACTTGTTTGTATTTCCTTAAACTCCAAGCGAGGCACTCCACTCTTTTGCAGGTATGGATTCCCAAACCTGAGGTATAGGAGTGCCTACACTGTCATACATTATTCCAGAGTACTAAAAGGCAGCATTTTTAGCCCTGTGGGCTGGTTGCTATAGCCTGAGGGTGCAGGTGTAACAGCTTCTCAGTAGTGATGTTAAGCAAGAAGGAGTCCTTTGTCACAAGGTGACAGCCTTTTGTCACAAGGTGGCAGAGGGGACAAGACTTGGACCACTGAAGTCCTGCTGGAATTAATTTTCAGGGAGGGCTATCCCTTGTCTGAGAAGATAGTACTAGCCTGAGGGCATGTTTGTCATTGGTAACTTGAAAGAAACCTGCAATGTCTTAAAATTTGCATAAAACACTTACCATATCCTCTTTCTTGTGTAACATCAGAAGCATCCATTTGGGGAATGTTGTTATCCAAGTAACTTTGTGCTGCAGCCATAAAATGAATACATAACTGGGGAGATTCTGTCTTTGGGAAGTACCCACATCCAGGCACAGTTTTAATGTTAAGAAGCTTAGGATAGCAAAGTGAGGAAGAAAACCAGCCATCTGGGGGAGCAGATGTTTATAGGTTGGTGTAAAAGCTGCTTTGAGGGAATTATTTTGATGAAATCAAGCAATTACAGGGTTATTTTATATTAAAATTCTAACAATGCCGAACATAATTAACTTCTATTCCCCTCTGAGAATTTTATAAATATCACACTACTTTACAATCACAGAAAAGAGCAACTAGTTCTTTATTCCTTCAATGCTGAGAAAACTTTGAGCCCATTGTGTTAAGGTAATACAGTTATTGTTAATAGTGTAGGATTTCGAATTTTAATAATGGCATGTTTCCCACACAACACTTGAGAAATATGTTTTTCATGAATACTTGTTAGTGCTGTGGTCTTTGATCACTGCTAACTCCCTCCCAGGAGATGAAACAGAGATTCCAGTGGTAAAATGTAAAAAAACCCTCAATGACATAGTAATTTGTTGAAGTGCTGGAAGGCAGGGGCACTCCTTGGAATGTGCCATGGCTCATGAGCATGCACATCCCTGTGTGCATGCTCTCTGATATTATTGTTGGGTCAAACAGTGGCCAGAAGGTTCCTATGCTGTACCAGAGGTATAAAGCAGCCATCCCTTTTCACCAGTCTTCACTGGCCTCAAATTACAGCATCTTATCATGGAATGGTTTGGGTTGAAAGGAGCCTTAAAAGTCATCTTTATCATGGTCAGGGACACCTCCCACTGTCCCAGGCTGCTCCCAGCCCCAATGTCCAGCCTGGCCTTGGACACTGCCAGGGATCCAGGGGCAGCCACAGCTGCTCTGGGCACCCTGTGCCAGGGCCTCCCCACCCTCCCAGCCAGCAATTCCTTCCCAATAGCCCATCCATCCCTGCCCTCTGGCACTGCCAAGCCATTCCCT
Source organism: Malurus cyaneus samueli (assembly GCA_009741485.1). Lineage (NCBI taxonomy): Eukaryota > Metazoa > Chordata > Aves > Passeriformes > Maluridae > Malurus > Malurus cyaneus. The sequence goes on along the minus strand of VKON01000271.1, from coordinate 696,274 downwards.
GTGTCCTGTCCCTGCAGCCCTTGTCCCCAGTCCCTGTCCAGCCCTCCTGGAGCCCCTTTAGGCCCCAAAAGGGGCTCTGAGCTCTCCCTGGAGCCTTCTCTTGTCCAGATAAGTACACCCAGCCAAAACGAAATAACTATCCTGGTGTGGACATTGGTAATAGCATTGAGTTGCCTGATGAATATTTAATATTTTTACTACACAGGATAGTCAGCTAAAGGTTGTATAATGTCATAGTATTTCACATTGTGCAGGTAACTACTGCTGCCATGAAGTGGTTCATGATTCAGTCTATGATATCTTATGATGTCTGCTGCGAGTTCCTAGATAGCTTTGTGTTAATCTGTAGAAGAGGTTTCATTCAGCATGAAATGGTGAGAAATCCTTTCACTTCACAGCATTCACATGTGTCTGTCACACATTCTCAGAGCTTATAGATCCTTCACACTTGCAGGTCTTCCCCTTTGCCAGTTTCACATTCTGACTTTATGAAAATCTATACCCTGGTTATAGAACAGAATTAAAATGCCTGTAAATTGTTCAAATTAAATAATGTTTGATGGCATGTGTTGATCTCAGTAGTGCTTTGTTTGCATAAATAAAAGCAGAATCTGCAATTAGTTCAGTGTTTTTCTACTGAAGATAAGTTACCTCTTTATAGGCAACGCAGTTGCAGAGAGTAAATGAAAATTGAAAGCTGCTGCACTTGTTTGACTTTCTACCTTCTCTGGGCTTTTATTGCAACTTGTCTGAATTATCCCACAGAACTTCACTTAAACTGATAAATTTCTAGTTGTTTCTGCTCAACCGTGTAACCCACTTTTCCATACTCACAGTATTTTCTGAATATGAATAAGCTTTCAGGTATAAACTTACTCCGAGTCTTCATTCCAATAGACACAGCTTGCATGTTTGAATAAGTGTAGTATGCATGTGTTTCATATGTTAAAAAAGTTACATACACACATGCACTCCCTCAGCACGTGTTCCAGCTACATGTACAATACACAGTGTGTATATAATGTACACATATATTATGTGTATACATTGCATGTGCATTTAGACTCACAGAGTGTCCTGAGCTGGGAGGGACCCACCAGGATGACCCAGTCCAGCCCCTGGCCCTGCACAGCCACCCCAACAATCCCCCTGTGCCTGTTTTCCAAACGCTCCTGGAGCTCTGGCAGCCTTGGGGCCGTGCCCGTTCCCGGGGAGCCTGGGCAGTGCCAGCACCCTCTGGGGACAGAAGAACCTTCCCTGCTCTCCAGCTGAGCCTGCCTGGCCCAGTCCAGCTGTCCCTGGGTCTGTCCTGTCACAGGAGAGCAGAGATTGCTGCCGCCTCTTCACTTCCCTTCATGAGGAAATTGATTTAGTTTTTTTTTTTTTTTTTTTACAAATTCAAATCCTTAACTCATTAATGTCAAAATCTTCATCTTTGTGGTTCCTTAGGCCATACAAGGAATCAGTGCCAGGGGTATAACTTTGCATCCTGAGTTGCTGTCTTCTGAGCAGTGGTGAACTGGGAGCTCCATTCACCACACACCCCCACATCTGCTTATTGATTTGAGACTTTTTTAAAAAAAACTTTTATGTTGCCTTCCAGAGACCGATGTGAGGAGTATCGTGCACATTGTAAAAAAAGGAGTGAGAAGGAACTGGGTGACTGCCAACTGGCCCAGCAGACTCTGAAGCAGATACAGAAAAAGGAAGAGAAGATGCAGGAGCAGAAGTTGGAAGAGATGTGTGAGAAGGAACTGTCGGCTAAGGATGAGAAAGAGGAGCTGAAGGCGGAGGAAGTGGCAGCGCGGATCCAGGAAATGATGGATGTGCGTGAGGCCCAGGTGGCAGTGCACGAAGCTCGCAGAGAGGAGGCGAAGCAGCAGATCAAAAAGGAGGCTGAACAGCTGGTAATTTCCATAGTATTCTGCATTCAGGCTTGTGCAGAAGGCACCTCTAATGATAGGCTTACTTGACATTTAGACTAATCCATACCTTATTTGTATCTTCACTGATTCCATTAGTATCTGAGCCTGTCCTGTTACGCTAAGCCTCTTTTCCAGAGCTGTGGCAAAGGCATTCCTGTTTACAGAGGAAATACATCTTGGGAAAGTCGTCACTCTAAAGGATTTTGTCTTCAAAGGAAGACAAAAAGGATTTCGGCATTCAAAGTTGCTTAGAGCCGTTGTGGGAAATGGAAACTTTTTAGCTTTGCCAGACATCTTTGTAGTTTTGATTTCCAGTTTCCTACAGGATAGCTTGTTTCCCAGCTAAAAAATTAATATTTATATATATTATTTTTAACAATTAGCAAGCAGCACCTAAGCTCTCATGTATTAGACCTGGCTGATGAGTGTAACATCATCAGAAGCATTTGGCTACCTTGGCCCACCTGTTTGGCTACTACCCTTTCTTTTTCACCATCTCTTTTTGTCTCTATTGCTGTACTGTTGCTGGCTTTAGTGGGGCTTGCTAATTCAGTATTCTGTGTTGACTTTAAATTGTGGGAGACCATTTAGCTCAGACTCAGTCTTTATTTTGCAGCTATTTACATGTAGAGGCTGAATGATCATTCAGGATACTCTATTAGACACTGGAAGCTGATGCTGGCATCATATATACTTCCCTACTTTATAAAGATGAAGTCAATGGTGTATCTAAATCTCTGAAAATGCTGGCTGTGAAACCGTGGAGTCCTTACTCCAAGCTAGTCCGTGATGCTTTGCTTATTTAAAACATGAGAATAGAGTTATTTTCTTGTAACACAACTTCTAAGGCACTGCCAAACCTCCCAGGCAAAGAATGCTGCTCCTTAACTGGCCTTTTCAGAAAAACACTATTAGAATAGAAGAGTCTGTAGCTTCCCCTGGAGACAGCTGCCTTGGGCTCTGCAAAGGAGATACATTGCTGGTGAAGTGGTCTAGTGTCTGAAAAGAAAACTTTCTTCGAAGTAGAGTTTCTGTATGGAAAATAGGATGTAAACCTTTGTCAGCAGATGAGGGATGTGACAGATGGCCCCATTACAAGTTTTTCATTGCAGACTGGTAGCCCCTTATGATCAGGAGTTTCATCTGGGTGAATGGGCAGCTGAATGTCCCTGTGCATAAAGGCTTCTCCTGTTTGTTGCAATGAAAATAGAATATTTAGTGAAGGAAAACTTGTACCTTTGGCATGATAGACCATATCTGTGCACCAGGATATCGCAGAAATGGATGGTATAGCAGACACAGCAATTTTTGCATTAGCTATATTACCTAAATTAGCCTTCCTCCTTTGTCTTATTTTTCCCTTAAGGAAATGTGAGTTTTTGTGAAAGTGATTGACTTCATGTTATCCTGGCTGTAGTTTCATGAGCTTCTGCCATAGCACTTTGGTTCTGGCTTGCAGAGAGTTGGTAATAATTTCGTCATATATTTGCGATGTTGTATTTCCCCAGTGAATAAACTTTCATGGATCGCACCCTTGGCTACTCTCATACAGCTTCACTGATGTCAGAATCCACCCAAAGACACGAGCCAACTTGCTCAGCAGACTGCTAACTATTTCTGCTTTCTTTTTACCTTTTACTGTTCAAAGATTTTCAGATTTCTAATTCTATTCTTCAAATTATGTATATAGAGAGATTTTCAAAGCTGTTTACCAGCTTCTGAAAGCAAATTTGACAGTTCAGGCAGATACAAAGTCAGCTTTGGCTCTGCAATACTGCAAGAGTCCGTGGATGCTTTGTGTCCAGCATAAAAAGGGATGTTCCTTAGGGAGTGCAGCTTCTGCTTCCATGTTGGGAAGGTCAGACATGCTGTTTATGGCAAACCTGCTGATGCATTTTAGAAGGCTCATTCACTTTACAAAAGAGATATTTAACTAAAAAGCAGGTTAACAAAAAATTGCCTTTGAGACAGCTGAAGCATGATTTCTGAGATAATATAATTGCTAATGATTAGCATTATACTGTCACAACACATTCACATACTTTGTTATGACTATGTTTCAGAGCAGTCGTGCTTGTACACTTACTCAATTGAAAGATGTCCAGGAATTATGCTTGTAAATATTACTTAATGATGGTACTTTTGAATTTTTTTGGGGGGCTAAATAATCTTGAATATACACATACCTATTTGAACTCAAACATGTATTTCCAATTTGCCATTGTTTCTTTCTTAAGAACTTAGTCTTACTGTACACTTTTCCAATATAAAGTTCTTTCCAATATGAAATGGAATGATTCGAAGCCATGGAAATTCAGTAACTGTCCATGAGAATACAAAAAATTACTGACTTGATGCAACCTTGTGTTCAGTGCAGATGCAGTGCTCTGAACAACCAACACAGGACAGAAAATATCTACAGAAACAGCAGGAACATGTGGCTCTGTTATTTGTTATTGCTTATGGCTGTGTGTGAACACTTGGATATAGATCACACGCGCTGCAATGATACTGATTTCCCTAAAGAGATGACTGTCTATCTGCCTGAAACATTTGGAAAGTATTAGGCACAATACAGTTTTTGTATTGAAGTGCATGTGGTAATTACAGATAAAAATCTCAAATTCTGATGAATGATAAGGTAAAATGTTGGGGCTTTAACAGGTCTAGTGGAAGACTATAATTCTGTGTCGTCAGCAAGGCTTTGCTTTTCAAGGCTTTAAATTAAACTAACTTTAGCCAGCACTTAGTTTGAAGTTATGCAGTGATTTTATAAGCTGGCTACTTTTATCCTTGTAGGCAGAAGAGATGCACAAACTTAGGGAAGAAGAGGAAGAGCTTGAAAGGAAGAAGCGGCATCAAAAGAAGGAATGCAGGGAGATACTGCTCAAAGCAGTACAGGACAAGAAAAAACGTTCTGATGCAGAAAAACAAGCTCAACTTGCTATGGAAAAGATGATCTTGGAAAGAAATTCTCAGAACCTCAGCAAGGAAAATAAGGAGAAAACAAAAAACCGAGTAAGATGTTTCCTTGTGAAATTGTAGAGCAATACCTCATCTGGACTAGTTCTGTGGCCCTGTGAACTGCAGAGTGTAACTGAGGGCAGAACACAATTCCTTTTCTCTGGATGAGATAATTTTTTTGTTGAACAGCCTATTGCCTCTGCTCCTGTCAGTGCTCTGCATCTCTGCAGAAGCCCATTAGCTGTTAAAATCACAGCACTTTAAAGCTTGCTTTGCAATCAGCAAGGCTACCAGCAGGGATAAATGATGAGGGGGCTGTCAGGAAATCCTGGAAATTTTTTCCTCCATATTGGTTTTATTGTGTATAAATCACCTGAGCTTTTTTATCCTTACACTGCCTAGACATAATGGAGGCTGGAAAGCTATTTGTTGTTCCATGGACCTAATTTACTAAGTATTTGTAACTGCAGACAAAAGAAAATAGTTAACTTACTGTAATTAATTAATACTAAAAACCTGTTTTAAATATTAAATAATGATAATATAGATAGATGCAAACTCTCATATTTCTTGGAAATGCCATCAATGGCTGTGTCTGTCATTTCTTGAAGTTAAAACAAGTAGATTGTCCAACTTTAGCGTGCAAATGAGTCTCTGAGTCTTTAAGGCAAAGCAGATAGCTGCATCCATTGCTCTGCTCGAGGTATTTAGAAGCTCATGTTGGTCAGGAAAGTTGTATCAACTCAATGTTAAACCTTGCTGCAGAATTATAGGAGGTGATATTTATTGTATTTTTTGGATCCCAAAGCTTCTAATGCAGGTGATGGTGGATAGTCTGGTCAGCTGGGGAAAATCTGTAAAATGTGTGTGTTGTAAAAATCAGTAAATATGTGTGTGCTGAGCTGCTACGGGGAAAGGGATCACTGTATTTGCTCTGTTTATATGCTGTTGTCTGGCCAGGTAGGGGATTCTGCCCAGCTCTTCCCTATGGCAGAGCTTGGAATTGAGCTCTGGTCTCCCAGCTCCCACACTGGCTGTGAACCACCACTTCTCTTCAGGTTTTGAATGGCTTTTTTGAACTAATTTATTCAGATCCACAAATGTCTGTGTGTTTGCAGCAAGCACTGTTAAGGGAGCAACTTGCTTACCTGGGACATGTGGCTGAACAGCTGAGGAAGGAAAAAGAGCAAGAAAGAGAAGAGGAGAATGTCCTCAAGGAAGAGAGGGATCGGCTGTGGGCTGAGAAGATTGAGAAAATGAAACTAGACAGGGAGGCTCAATTTCAGCTGCTGAGAGAAACTATCCACGCTAGACAATTGCAGATGGAGGAGAAGTGTAAGTGGTGGGCAGAGGCAGCACAACACCCTGCTGCTGGGAACAGCATCTAGCCCAGCATGCATGGCTGTGTGATAGAGTGGACAACAATGTGACCCTCCCTGAACCTGTTTCCCAAAATTCACTCCTACAGGCATTCCTTACACTCATTTCCTACTGCTATCACCAGAGCAAAGCCTACTAAAGTAAGAATTGCATGAGCAAACAGTCGTTATTATTAATGATACTATAATGATGTTCTGAACGTGAAAACTTTCCAGTTCTGAGTGCATGATAAACAAATAAGCTGACAACTTGCTGTTGTTTGTGTGGCTATTCAGAAGCAACAAAACTCAGCCTTGCTAGCCTGAATGCAGTCTCACTGTCCCTTCAAGCTCAGCAGAGCTGTTACCTTTAAAAAATATTTTTGGTTTTGTTTTTCAGTGCGCAAAAAAGCAGAGAGGCAAGTAGAAATCGCTGAAGAGAAGAAGGCAGTGGCTGAAGCAGTTAGAGAATACCAACGTGAAGAAGAAGAAAAACGTATAAGGTATTTTTCTTTTATGTCATTGGTTCGTTTCATTGCAGATCAATCTTTTAAACTTGCGAGCAAGCTGTTCTCCTTTTCTGATAACTCTAGAGGCACTGGGTGGACTTCCTTCTGTTCAGAGGCTTTCCCAGCATGCAGTTTATCAATTCCAAACTGCTCGATAGCAGACCTGTAATACTGCAGTTGGTACTAGGTCATTAACTCCGACCTCAGGAAATAGTGGTACATATCCTTGCTTTGGTCTTTTGGATGATCATATGACTTACATCAATCATATTTATTAAACACATCCCCTCATACTCCAAGCTGTTGTTATGAGTATCAGAGGTTTGGGGAGGAGGGTTAATGAAAGGTTTGTGCCTGACCCAGGAGAACTAGTGTGTCCAGGCGCATTGCTAAACTCCACCCACAGACATCCCTTGAACAATCCTGTAGTCAGCCACCAAAACACAGGGCTGCAGCACATAACCCGGCTGCACGGGGCTCTCCGTGCCTTCCAGTGTCTCTGGATGAGCAGATCCTTACCCGCAGTAGCTGGAATGTTCCTCTGGGTGTCATGCAAAGCCTTGGGCAAAGGGCCTTATCTCACTTACTCCCCTTCTGTACTCCTGCCCTTTCTCCACTCTTGTCCGTGGGATACAAGTATCTCCCTCCCGGCTGCTATCTGTTGTATTATCTGAGGGCTTTATTGGGAACAATCTCCTGGCTCTGGCAGAAATGTCACCCTTGTGAAGGAAACACACTGGGCTCCAGCTGGGATATGCTCCATTTAGCAGAGATGGCATTCAGCAGTGTCAGGAAGGGTTTGTACCTCAGCTCTGTTGAGGTAGTGCACAAGTCCTGATATGCTGTTGGCATTTAAGTGTCTAAGTGACTTCTGCTTCAGAAGGACCTGAACACGTAAGACTTCCTCTGCTTCTCCAGAGGGTAGTGAAAGCAGTACATGAATCCTGAAGTGGAAAGGAAGATTGATTTCTTCTGACAGCCACCTCCAGGAATATCAGCACAGCAGGGACTTGCTCTTCTCGGAAGGAGGGTGAGGATGGGTGTCAGCAGCAGCACTGAGCCTGAGCCAGGGACAGACTGAGACCCAGCACCCTCATCCTCTGTCCTCTCACCACTGTTGTGAGGAGCAGGGAAGGCATGCTGATTACAAGGATTTGGTTTTTTTCTCTTTCTGCTCAAGCACCAGTTTTACAGTCTACTTGATAGCATACAACAGAATGCAGTTAATTCTCTGAAGAACATAAGTCTAGCCCGTAGTATTTGGTTAATGGTGGCGGTTACTCTTAAGGCCTAAAAGGAGCTTTGAGTTTCTTAGTCTAAATTCTTTAGTCTTAGGCTGAATGCTAACAGATTACATAATARTAATAAAGTTTATTCTCTTTACCCACACTACTTAAATAAACTATTCACTTGGCATTTCCAGAAAAATACAGAAGGCCAAAGAATACCGAGACCAGCTCACATCTCAAATTGCCTGTCAACAACTGCTCCACAAAGCTGAGGAAGAGGAGAGAAAGAAAGAACATGAATCAAATATGGAAGCAGAGAGGGAGTACCAAAAAAGGGTAGAGTTCATTCTGTCAATGCCCAACGAGTCCACAGTAAAACCCCCCACAACAAAGAAAGCACTAATGCCTGACTTACACAGATCTCACTTACTATGATACTTTAGCTCACTCAAAAACATTTAGCCTTTAAGCCTTCAAAAGCATTTTCTTAGGATGCTTACACCTTATTTGAGTTGGAAGAACTCTCTCAAGCATCTCAAACTCAAAACGTTTAATTGGAAATTACAAGAAACATAGTATTTTAAAGTTTGTTTTTCCCCCATGGATTTTTCTTTACAAACTGATCCAATCCAAAGTGCTCAACATTTTAATTCAAGAATACTGTCTGACCTCTGCAGTATAATAGTATATTATTATGACATGAATACTGCACAGGCATTCTTAAAAATCTACACCATGGAAATTTGTAGAAAATTTTCAACAAACCATTAAAATGCCTTTCAAACTAAAAATATTTGGAAAATCTGTTTCTTTATATTTAGATAAAAATGATAAAATTCTGTATTTTACTGTGGGATGGGATATAAAAAAGCTGATATTCTTTTGCATAGGTTTTGATAGCTGTTGAATAGTGTGTGGAATACTGGAGTCCCAAATCTGCTTGGGCAGAATAAAGTGTGCAAGGCTCAAGCTGGAGCTGTCTTGTAAAAAGGTTTATTCTCCACAATTTTCATGGTAACTCTGCCTCTCTGGGCTTCCTTGGATTGTTACCAACACCACACTCTGAACACATGGAATGGGGGGGCTGGAGCACCACCACCATTTTAAAACAGAGCAACACAAAATGTGGCTGGATGTCCCCAGGGAGGTGCTGGGAGGGTTTTGGCAGTGGGCAGCAGTGACACCTTGCTGACCTCTCTGCTCCAATGCCAGTGGCCAGTCTGCCCTTTGTGCAGGAGGAGCAGTGGATGACAAAGGAGCACGGTGGGAGTGGCCCAGCTGCTCCCAACAGTGCTGCCCTTGCCCAGCTCCTTGCTATGCATTTTGTTAGTTTTTCCTCTGTGCTTTTCAGAGGAGGGAAATGAAGAATCTGTGTAAAACCTCATATCCTTCCTTGCTCATAGACTTCATGGCATTTGGAAATGTTTTACATTCTTTCTTTCATTTTTCCTTTTGAATCCTTGCTGCTGCTTATCTGCAGCTGTTTCTGAAGCTTTTCAACTTCCCCCATCTTTCCTCCAGCCCCTACTTTTCCACCCTTTTCTTCTCAAACTTCCACCACTTCCTCTACCATTTTTGTCCTCCCTACCTTCCTTTTAAGCATTAGCTCCCTGGTGGCAAACCAGGCTGTGCTTTTCTTGTGTGAGAACATGAATGGATGCACAGAGGTGCTGATGAATGGGTGGGATCAGAGCTCAGGAGACCCAGATCCCCAGAAATCATGGAACAAATTCAGGAAAAGTTATCTCATCTTGGTTTAAAGCAGACACCAGGCTGACACTTCTTTCCCTGTGAAGAAAAAGGCCAGGTGGTGATGTATTAATCTGAAATAGTATCAGTAGTCTTTGAGCAACCCAAGCTAATTCTGGGGTGTAAATGGTGGAAGAACCTGTCCCTGCTGAGGGGAAAAGCAGTGTGGTGGGATTTTACCGTTGCTTGCAGATGAAATTTCTGAGTCAGAAGATGGAAGAGGGACAAATCCACTGGAACTTGTTACCATCCTGACAGGGGACCAGACAGACCAGAGCAGTGCCTCTCATGGCTTGTTCCTCAGATCCAAAAAGGGCCTGTCCTACAGATACTGAGGAAGGTGAAACATCGGCTGGGAGAGGTAGGTAGTCAGGAAGTCAAGCCCTCACGGTGCTTTTCAGCAGCCATCTCCAAAGCTGGAGGACAGAGGACATCAGAGCTGCTTCTCCAGCTTTGCAGGTGGAAAAGGCCATCCCAGATAAAGGAAATAGTTTCATCAGTCCAGAGAGCTGAGGTAGTCATAGGTCTGTGCTCTCACCACTGAGTCAAATTGGCAGAATGATTAAGAGATTAATTTCCTGGTCTGCTGCAGACTCCTGGAGTAGCCTGTGCAAGCAATGTAGATTTTTCTTTACTATTGTGACCTCTCTTTGAAAAATGAAGATAATAGCACATTCAGAATTCTAGGATTAATTAAAGCTTGTTATTAAAGGCTGTGACATTTGTTGGGTACACCCGATATGAGAGATTAAAAAAATACCACATTGGTGAGCTTTGTGAAGTCAAGTCATCCAGAACCATAATAAATCTCCTTTTTTAATAAAATAATAACTCGGAAGAGGTGGTCAGAGCTATCAAACATTTATAGAGTGTCTGAGCTCCTGCTCCTGGAGGCAAATTTCCTCTGCAATGAACATGAGGTCTGCACAAGATGAAAAGATCAGACTGGAAGAAGTTTGCCTTCAGCGGGAATGAATTCCCATGGGATAACGGGCAACTAAACTCTTCTGAGAGAAAACTGTTGGTTGATGAACACGTTGTTGGGGCTGAACCCTTTGCTGCCAAGTGCTTTGTAGGATTCAGGTTGGTCCAGAAGAACTGGTGAAGCTGGGTGGGTCAGAACCTCCTGGAGAGGCACCTTCTTGCTGCCCCTCACAGTCAGGTGAGCGATGCAGTGAGAACGATTTTCTCTGTCAAGACTGAACGGTTTCCTTAATCCTGTTGATTCCTATATTCTTCCAGCTCTTCGGATGTCCCTGCAGTAAATCAGGCAAATAGAGCACCAAGCAGAATGTGCTTCAGAGCATGGTTGTGCCTGTCTGCCTCAGGCCAGCGCTCATGTTACGCTTGCGACTTACAGATCAGCAGGCAGTGACGTGCCAAACGGATCTGGAGCTGTGGCTTGCAGGTGCTGGGAACCTCAGGAGCGTTATCTACTGCTGCTGAGTGTGGCATTTCCTGCCCCAGTGAGCAATCCTTCAGGCAAACCATCCATTAAACCCGGAGTGCAGAGACACCGCTGGTGAGGAAAGCAGTCTGGCCTAGCGAGGGCTCTGAGCCACTCAGAGACAGAAACACTGGCATTTAAAAACTTGGCAGTTACAGCCTCCTCTCTTAGACACGTACTAGAGCTTTGCACAATATCCTTCCCTGTACTTTTTAATTAAATGTGTCGCGGGGACAGAGGAAGGGCAGAGGTCTGGAGTGTGTGGGTGACTTGCATGTGGCAGGGCTGGGACTGTCAGTCCCTGATCACAGCATCCCAGACTCACTCCAGGGTTTGAATCCTCAGCATCTCTCAAGGCTTTTAGACTTTTCTGCATGCACCCATCTGCTCACAAGGGTTTTTACACTGACCTCAGGGCTACCTGTGCTGATGTTTTTGGCTGCTCACAAGGTGATGACCTCTGAAGAGGTTCCTGGTGCTGTGGGCCATGGTGTTAGCTTGGGGGGCTGGGCTGCAGGGCTTTGGACACAATCAGTTCTATTTGCAGGAATGTTAATTATTCATTGTCTTAACATCTGGAATAATTTATCATTACTTTAACCTGACTAGGAACACTTGCTGCAGAAACAGCCAGTACCACCATGCCCAGGGTATGGTGACACTGCTAGACACAAAGATTGTGCTCTGATTTGGCATGTGGTGACTTCTGTGTGGCCCAGGAGGAGCAAAATTCCAGATTCAGGGTCTTTGGGACATCTTTGCATGCAAAAGTTCAGGACTGGAGCTTGTAGAAGCAACAGTCAGCTCTGTTCTGATGACATTTAGAGCTGTCAGAATTGATTCTACTCACTGGGCTGTGCCATCCCCTGTCCATCTACCCATCCATCTGTTCCTGGGGCCTCCATGTGCCCTTACAACACAGAGACAAGGCCAGGACCTTAAAATAAAGCCCAACCTATCCTGTACATGCAAAGAATCCATTGGCTCTGCTTGGAGGGGAGAAAACCCTGGTATTTAGTTCATTTCTACTCAAGGTGCCTTCCACCTGAATGCAAGAGGGGATACCATAAACTGCTGTTAAAGAGCCTATGTTTGTTAAATTTGATCAACACAAGTTTTGATTCCCAAATGGAAAGAAGCTTCTTTCTCCTGGAGGAGACAATTTCCAGCAGCTCAGCAGTTAGGATGTACTTCAGGGACTCTGTATGTATTTTGGTGTTTTTAGTTTCTGAGCTTAATTAAAGTTTTAGGTTAATGGAGAATCACATGTGACACCAGCTGGTATTTCATGGGAATGGCTGTTCTTCGCCTCTGGGCTATCACTGCTACCCCGGCTTTGCTGAAAGCTTTGCTTCTAATTGCACCAGTGCTCCTCATTTTGTTTCTGCAGTTGATTTAATGAAATGAGAGGAGCAGGTTTTGTTTGCCTGGTGAAGCTCTCTTGGAGGCTTTGCAGAGATTATGCTGTCAAATTTTCCCAGGGTAATTTCTAGACATGGTGCAGCTTTTCTCTCCCCTTCTCTCCCGTTTCCCAGGCTGCCCCAGAGACACCTGCAATTTTTTTTTTTTTGATTCATCAAGGATATCAGAGCTGGAAAAGAGAGGTATTTGCAATGCTGGCTGTCCTTCCACCAAATCAGCACTGCTCCCTGCCAGGCTCTGGAGTGAAAATAGGGAAAGGGGAGAGTTTTATCCCCCAGGGGACAAGAAACAGAGTGTGAGATGCCACCAGTGATCACTTTGAGGAGTGGCTGTGGGTGCCCTGTGAGTGGCACAGCCTGAAACCACAGGAGGAGGGATCCCAGTGACGGAGTAAACAACTGTGACAGGGAACAGGATCCGCTGAGTGTGGTTTCTGCCTGCTTAGTTGGAATGCAAAATACCTTGAATGATAAAGAATAGCAGTAGTGCTTAATTAGGAATACTTTGCATTTCATTCTCCTTCTCAGGCTCTAAAAGTGCCGTATAAGCATGAATTGCAGAACAGGGTGCTCCCGTGGGATGGAGGGAAGCAGCACTGCCACAGATTGACAGGCTGGGATCAATTTTTGGCTGTTGCTGTACAAGTTGCAATTCCTGCCCTCGGTGTAGGAGTGACACACAAGCAGTGCCCAGGAGCAGTGCTGCTGGTGGGACCCCAAACCCACCTGCAGGCAGGAGGAGACAGAGAAAAACTGTCCCTGGCACATTCCTTGAGTGGGTTTCCGGTGGGTTCATGAGGGTGATGCTCTTGTCCTGGGGAACAGGTGTGCCCTGGCCAAGGACACCCCAGTCAAAGCGCCTGCTGCCACACGCCCCCCGAGAGGGGATGGCCCAAGCCGTGGTTGGTGGGCGGGGGGGATGGGCAGACCCAGGCGAGGACCGACCCACCGGAGGGGCACCTGCTTGGCATAACCTCTCTTTCTGATAAAGGAAGATGGATAAGAGGTGAGCAAAGCCCAGACCCAACACACAACCTATGCTGCCGGGGGGACCTGCCCCGGGAGGCGAAGAGCCAGGGGATGCTGACGTCCCGCCGGAAGCGGCCAGAGAAACAAAATACTAATAAAAGAGCTTAAAAAAAAAAAATAAAAAAAGCCGCCGCAAGGAACCGAGAAGAGCCAGGAAGCCGCCCTACCTGAGCGGGCGGCGGAGGAGGCGGGCGCTCCTCCCCTTCCTCCTTCTCTCCTCCTCTCGCTGCGCTGCTCTCCCTTCTCTTCCCGTGCCCGCGCCCGGCCGGCTGCCGCGGGTGTAAAGGTCGGAGTGTCGGAGTGTCCGTGTCCGTGCGCGCGGTCATCGGCGCCCGCCGCCCCCATCGCCCCGCCCTAGCGCCCGCCCGCCCGGCCATGTCCCGCGCGAGCTCACACCAACGTGAGCGGGAGGGCGCGGGGCTCTGCGGGTGCCTCTCGTGTTCCTTCTACCCCCGGGCGGGGGCTGTTTCCCCGTCTGGAACGCCCCCGCAACTTTCCCCGCACCTGCCGAGCCGGCGGCCGCGGGTGTGCGGGGTGCGGAGGGGACATCCCCGGCGTCCCCCCGCGGGTCCCGGTCGCCTCCTGCAACCCCGGCGTTTCACCCACCCGGCTGCTCGGTGCTGGAGGGTGAACTTCGCCCGCGGGTCGCGCTGCTGGCGGCGGTGGCGGCCTCGCCCTCCATGCCTCGCCGCCCCTGCGCGGCGCAGAACACTCCAGCCTAACCCCAATCCCCCTGATATAACGCTCCTTCCTGTATTCCTAAACCACGGGGGTGGAGGGGGACGAAGATGCAGTCCCTGGAATCACAGGGTGAATGCTGTAACTCACTGAATGCTTCCGAGGTGTCCGGTTTCCAGAGTCTTTTTGTTCCGTAACTCTTGGATGTGATCCCTTGGCAGGGGTGCGATGGGACGCGCCCGCTTCCTCATGGCAGCCAGGGAAGGTGACATGGCTGGTGGCCTGGCTGGGCACTGCGCTCCGACGGGCCCGACGCTTTCCAGAGCGAAGGTCTGCTCTTAAAAAGTAATCGTGATGGTAATTAGAGGCTCAAGTGCTGATTTTTAAGCAGACTCGGAGGTTTGGTTGAGAAAACCACTGTTTTCACTTTATTGTTATTTTTGTTTTTTTTTGTAATTTTGTGCCTGTGAGATAGTTTGTATTCCCAGTGCTCGGCCAAACCAGGCTGTGGGTGCCTCCCACACATTTCAGGGCTTTCCGCCCCCCTTCCCAGGGAGAGGTTTGTGTCCAGAGGGATCTTTGCCGACTGACTTGTCCCGATGAAAGAGCTCCTCGCAGCCGTGGGGGATCCGCCTGCTCGGGAGCGCTCTCTGATGTGGAGGGAGTCCCTGTGCCCGTGCTCTGCATCTCCCCAGAGCTACCGGGGAGCGCCGGGGCAGCCGCGATCAGGGAATGTGCTCGGTCAAAGCCATCAACAGCGCTGAGCAGGGGCTCCTCGGGGGCAGTGCTTGGCTTCAGACTCGGTTTAGCTGTGTACAGTGTCAGCATCATCTGTTGTAATAATGAGAATTTTAGTGTTGTAGATTCTTCCTGTCACCGTGGTCAGCTCGTGGAGGTGCTGCCAGATTGGTATCAGGAACCACTTTTTGTCTCCTGGGCTTAACTTTGCCGCAGATTTCTGCTTCTGTAACTCATTTTGCCAACAGCTTTTTTATGTAATGCCGGGGGTTGCCACGTTTTTCCCCTGGCTGTCGCTATCAAAGGGATGCAGGATGAGTTGTGGATCTGACAGCTCTTCCTTTGAACCCGTGGGGATTGCAGGAACCCCGCTGGACTGAGCCAGGCTGTCTGCGAGTGGGATGACCTCCATCCTTCTCGGGAGCATTTTAAAAACAAAGTTTGGAAAATCTTTTTCCCTTGGAAAATCTGGAGAGGAGCAAAAGTAAAGCTGTGGCTAAACTGCTCGGATGTGCTGACTGCAGCATCTCTTAGGATGAGTGTGGAGATGCAATGGCAAGCATCCCTGGGGAGCAGGGAGCTTGGCTCCAGGTGCTGTGTTATCCCTATTTATGAGCTGATTAAATCAACCTGGTTAATTCATTTTTAACTTGATGACCAGGTAATTAACCTGTGTTGTCCTTTTTATGCTGCCTTGATGTATATTCCTGTTGTCTGTTGAACAGGTGTAAGGTGTCTCCTGGGGCGTCTCTTGTGATCCCGTTGCTGCACAGGGACTTTCTCAAGAGGAAGTGGTGGGGATTTGGTGGCAGCCTGTGTGTGCTGTTAATTTTACATTTATTTTTAATAACAACAGAGTTTCTCAGGGAGAGCAGGTGTTTCAGCACTGGCCCTTCTGCTGTTGCCTGTCAGTTTTGCAGGAACATTGTAGGGATGCAGCGGGGTTTTCGGTGTGGCGGCCATGGCTGGAACCCACAGGGGTCGTCTGTGCAGCGAGTCCATGGTGAAATTTAGAACTGTCCTGTGGGCTGTCTGCTGCATGGGCCTATGTGCCAGCTCTGGCCTTTGAAGCAGCAGGAAAAATGTTTCCTGTGACTTTGAGAAGGCAAGGAAAAGACCAAAGAAGGCTTAAAAATCACATGAAACCCACACCTTGAGGTGCTGAGTGTGTGGTGCCGGCTGGTGCCGAGTCCCAAGGTGAGGAGCGTGGGTGTTGGTCTGTCGCACTGACGAAAGGTCCTGGTGCTCACCTGCACATTGGCTCTGTGCAGGAGGTGGACATCCCTGGAGTGGGCTGGGGCTCTGGGTCACCCTGCTGTGGGAGGAGGGTGTGAAGGAAGGGGAAGAGGCATGATCAGGAGCAATGCCACGGTCTTGCTGTGAGCCTGTTGATCCCATGTGTGGTGTTGCATTAGCACAGCCACAATTGCGCTTCCTCTGAGTCATCTCCTCCTCCTGCTGGAACCGGGATGAGAGAAACTGCTGGGAGCTGCTGTTGGGCACCCAGGTGGAATTCTCAGCGTCTGCCTGCTGCTGAGCTGCAGTGGAAGCTGGTGTGTGCTGTGTAGAGAGCCCTTCACTTCTCACGAGGTGGCTTGTGAAAGGTCTTCTGGCACCTGTGGACACATGGCAGTGGTTTGGTGCATTAAGTTCATCACCTTTGCTGATGAATTTGGTATGTTACACTGGGCATTGGCCCCCTGGGAGCCCACTTTGGGAGGGGAGAGGGGAAACCCATCCTTGGACAAACCACAAGCTGTGAGCTTCTGCTGGAGGCCTTCCCATGGCTGCCTGGCCGTGCTCCCTGGTCAGATCAGGCTCGACTGTGTGTTTAATAGCCCCCATCAAACAGGGAATTAACCCACCTGTGTCTATTGTTGAGCATCGAGAAGCAGTTCCAGAGCTGCTACTTCAAGCACCGTGACTCCACTCAGGTAAGAGTTACACCGAGAGACACGTGGATACTCTCTCACGTCGAGCGCTTTTGCCTGGGGACATCTGGATTGTAGTCTGCCGTGGATTTTAATTCTGTTGGGCAGAATGAAACAGGAAGTTTTGGTTCGTGTTGCAGCAGCAGAAGAGCTCTGTGGCAGAGAAAGCACACCTAGTCCTGGAGCTGCTGCGACCAGCCCGTGCCAGAGGAGTAGGGCAGGGTGGTAATCAAAGGATTCCAGCCTGAAAAAGGCTGTTCCAGGTGAGAATAGAGGAGTTTTTGCCTGATCTGTGCCTTCCCTAAGAAAGGCCTTTCTAAAGCTACTCGGGCTGGTCCTGCTCCTGCCACATCCCTGATGTGCCTGGAGTGCAGCACTGCCCAGAGGAAACTCTGCTGCTGGGCAGGGGGAATTCTCTCATCTCTTTACCTGCAGCGGAGGCAAAGTGTGCAGAGTCTTTCTACCTTCCTCTGCAGGCAGAGCCTTCACAAGGGACCTGTCGCTGGTGCTGCTGAAACACAGCCCAGGTGCTGCACTGGCAGCCCCGAGAGACCTGTGGGTTAGCGGTGGGGTGAAACTCCCTGACCCTTGTGGGGTCAGCGTGAACCCTGCCAGTGGGGTGATTCCCCTGTGACCCTGTGGGGTCAGCGTGACCCTGCAGTGGGGTAACTCCCCATGACCCTGCAGTGGGGTAACTCCCGTGACCTGCAGGGGGATAACTCCCCGTGACCCTGCAGGGGATAACTCCCTTGACCCTTGCAGTGTGGATAATTTCCCGTGACCCGGCAGTGGGGTGTCTCCCCGTGACCCGGCAGGGGGGATAAACTCCCCGTGGACCCTGCCAGTGGGATAACTCCCCGTGACCTGCAGTGGGGAAACTTCCCAGACCCTGGCAGTGGGGATAATCCCCATGAACCCTGATGGGATAACTCCCCATGATCCTGCAGTGGGGATAACTCCCCATGAATCTTGCAGTGGGAAATAACTCCCCGCTGACCCTGCCAGTGGGGATTGAACTCCCCGGACCCTGCAGGGGGATAACTCCCCGTGACCCTGCAGTGGGGATAATTTCCTGTGACCCTGCAGTGGGGTGTCTCCCCATGACCGTTGCAGGGGGATGTCTCCCCATGACCTTCTGTGCTAAACGGAATGCTCTGCACCCTGGGCTGGGTTGGGCAGGAGGGATGCACGAGGACATCGCCCAGGGAAGGTGCCTCCCCAGCAGGGGGTTGATTTGCCAGCACTGAAACAGAAATAGAGTTTGTTTGCATGGCTGCCTTTGTTGTGTTGTAAGATGAAGCTCTTCCTATGACCAAAAAACAACTGTAATTGCTTTCGCTTCTGGATGCCGGCTCTCTAAAAGGTCTTCTTAAAATATTTAATTGTTCTTGTAAGTATAGCCTCTGAACCTCATGCAAAAAGCAGGCTTCTGCCAGGCAGGTTGAATAAAGCTGTGTCTTTCTGCTCCTGGGGTGTTGTGCAGCTCCAAGATGGCTCTTCAGAAGGTTTTCCAAGCTCTGGTAAATAAGAATCCAGGGTATTTATTTTTTCATATTTATTTTTTTTCCTCGCATTGTGCAAAGCGGCTGCTGTTTGCCAAGCGTTTTTCTTACAGGACGATGGAACCTAATGCATTAAAAATCCTCTTTCTAAATGGCTGGTGTTGGGTATAGAAAACTCTCTGGTTTTCACTTAAAGTTGTATTAAAATGAAATAGCTGGAATGAATTGGTGGTTTATGACCCTGGGGGGAAAACTTCTCAAAAGTGCATGATGCTGCCAGTGTGATCACACAACTGATTGAGTCAATGAATTGCATAAGCCTTCTGGCATAAAGACCTTCTGAAAATTATTATTCTGCAAGGCTCGCGGGGGACTTCAGCTCAGCACCGTTGCCTGGTTTGGGGCTGAGGAGCAGCTGGGGGAGAGAGAGATTTCTGTGGATTGTGAAGAGCAGTTGGGGGACAGGAGTGTGGGCGGTTCAGTCCCAGGAACATTTGTGGACGCTGCAGAGCTCTTGGAATCCTGCTGTGGCCATTGCAAATCCCTTTAGGAAAGGCAGGTTAGAGCTGAAGGTTTTTGTCTTTTTCCTTCTTGTTTTAGATTGTGGAACAGGCTGGGTGTGCCCACAAAGGGCAGGGGCAGCTCGGAGGCTGCGCTGGGGTTTTTTATTTTCAAGGAATGGGGCTGTCCTCGCTGAGGACCGGGTGTCTCCACTGCATCCCCCGGGTTGCTCCTTGATCCTGCTTCATTATGGCTGCGTGGCAGAGAGAAATCATTGAAATGTTAAGTCTGATTGCTCCAGCCAGCTCTCTGCAGCTGGGACTGTGCAAGGGGCACGGCCAGCGCCTGCAGGCCAGCAGGGCCCCCTCGGCCTCCCCGCGGTGGCACGGGGACAGCGGCACAGCTGAGCTTGGGGGTTAAATGCCCCTCAAATCCCCTGAGTCTAGGCCGGGGTGGATGCAAGGGAGGTGAGAGCGTTGTGGCTTGGGGCATTTCCCTCCCTCGATGGGCAGGGAGCGGCCGGAGTTCACCCCGTGCTCTCTTGGCGCTGTGTGGGTGCCTGTCCCACCACAGTCACGCTGCTCGAGGGCTCTGTGCTGCAAAAATAACTCCAATTCTTTCCTGTGTTGCAATTTTTGATCTCAGTTGACATTAAAAGCCCCTGTTGCTTGGGTCAGACCAGAGCCACCCAAGCCAAGAACAGAAGCTCCGTGCAGGTGCTGGGGCCAGAAAAAAAAAAAAAAAAAAAAAAAACCCCCAGTGGAGGCGTTCCAGCAGGGTTAATCAGCTCAGTCCGGCTGTGTGCCCTCTGCTGTTGGGATTAATCCACGTGCTCTTTTAAAAAGCCATTTTTCAGATTCGTGCCCTGATTCTGCTCTAAGGGTGTAACTGTGATGTGGCAATCCCAGTGCACGCACACCCAGGTTTGCAGAGGATTGCTGGTTAACTCCAGGATGAAGGATGGTGAGCAGCAGTGGGTTCTGAGACAAGCTCTTGCTGGTTCTTATGGATTGGGTATAGTGAGTCCTTCCTGGCCTTTCCTCCCCGAGGAAGGAGTTTATTTGAGGTATTTGTTCGGGCAGCCTGCTGCTGTGAGAGGAATGTAATTTACAGAGGAGGATTTTGCTTTGTTTCTTCTTGCTGCAATACCAGGCACAGGAAATAAGACCCTGAATGTGAACTCATGCATCTCTTCTTGGTGACCAGAATGAAGGCGTGCATGTTTGTGACCAGTATTGCTTCACATATATGCTATTATGTATTTAAATGTCTCAGTGTGAAATGCACTGCAGTTCTAGATGTGCTGGACCGTTTCTTTACACACGGATTAATTTGAGGCCCTGCCCAAAAAGAGGGTTTAAGGTACCCTTAGGCAGTAGCTGTCCTTCAGGGAATCCAAAGGAGCATGAGCATTGCGGGTGACTTTGGCCCTTTCCGAGTTAGCCATGGTGTAAGGAATTATCAGGTACGGGCAGGTGAACCTGCATTTTGGGTGTTTTTGTGGCTTGCTCTGCCTGATCTTGACCCTCGCTGCGCACAGAGGCCTTTGGTGGTGCTTAAAGGAAAATCATGTGAACCACAGTCCAGCCAGGAGAGTACTGCTGGTCCTGCAGCTGAGCCTCGAAGCTGGGCAGGACACCTGGAGGTGTTTGCAAAGCACTTGAGGGAGGAATTTGCTACTTGGCAGAACTGATAAAAATCCCCTGTGTCCCGAGCTGCTTAAAGTCGATTGCCCTCGTATGCCCCTGCCTGCTCCAGATGTGTCCTGTGGGGCTGGGCTGGCTCAGCCTGGACCTTCAGGTGTGAGTGGGACCTGTGCATAGATGGAGGCAGGCTGGGAAAGACCATGTGTGGTGAGTGATGGGCTTCATTGTGGCTTCCTCGCTTTAAACACTTAATATTTGTCTGGTAAATGGTTAAACTCATCAATTCTCTAATGAAGCTTTCGGGGATTGGTTGTTTCTGCTTCTTTCGACTTTCTGTGGTGTCCAGAGGTTTTGGGAGAGAACATCCTTATGGGGAGAGCCTGCAAGCCTGGAAATGTGACTTTTCTCCAGACTGTGCTCTCCTTTGCCTGGTTTGTCTGTGAAGTCTTCTCTAGCTGAAACCCCGTGAGCCAAGGGATGACGTGAAATGTGTCCAAGTGGAACTTGGGACTGCAGGAGCTGTGAGAACACGGTGGGAGCCCTCACTTGGAGCCAGTGTAAGCCCCTGATTGCAGGGGATTGATTCCCAACCCACACCCAGGGTGTGGGGTGGTGAGGTGATGGTGCAAGCTCCTGCAGCTCCAGGAGTGTGCTCCTGACCTGCTGTACACCATCGTGTGTCATTTTTAAACAAATTCCCATGTTTTTAATTTCCATTTTAATTTTCTCCTCCTGAGGCAGTTTTTTGTAGCGCTGCCTTTCAGTCCCGTGTTGCCCTGGGGAAGCATGTGGCACTGTCCCTTGGGTGCTCTGTGGCTTGTCAGGACCCTGCTCTGGCCATTCCGCAGACCAGCAGCAGCTCTGTTTGACTTCCTTTGCTTGCCCTCCCTGGCTCTCTGTGGGCATGGCAGGTTGAGAGCACCCTGTCCATTGTCCCCCTTGTGCACCCCCCTCTCCTCATGTCCATGTGGGCGCTGGTGGTGGCAGCAGTGGGGTGACTTTGCCTTTCTCTGGGTGCTCCAGTGTTTGGTGCTTTCACGATCCTCCCTGGCAGATGTGTGCGGTGTCATGGGAGATCTCAGGATGGCTGGGGTT
This sequence comes from Malurus cyaneus samueli, assembly GCA_009741485.1. NCBI lineage: Eukaryota > Metazoa > Chordata > Aves > Passeriformes > Maluridae > Malurus > Malurus cyaneus. Next base: position 674,552 of record VKON01000271.1, on the reverse strand, counting down.
GGATGGAACCTTAAGATCATCCCAGTGCCACCCCCGCCCTGGGCAAGGGTCACCTGCCACTGTCCCCGGGTGCTCCAAGGGATGGGGCAGCCCACAGTGCTCTGGGAAGCCTGTGCCATCCTGACTTTTGGGATATTCCTGACTTTTGGATTCTTGCCCACGAGTCTCAGTTTGCCAACGTGCTCCCAGCTCAGCTGCTCTCGAGAACATCCTCTCCACGTTTGGGGCTGACCACAGCCCTTTCCCATCCTGCTGGACCACGGGCAGCCATCAGGAGAGTTCAATCCTTGCTGTCTGCCACATCGGTGAGCGCCTCACACCCAGCTGATGCAACCCTCTCCCTTCCTGTGAGCACTGCTGCAGTGTCACAGCCTCTGGGGGTGTGGGGTTGCTGTAGGATGGCTGTAGGATGGGCTGTAGGATGTTGCCAACCACCACTTAGGGTGCTGCTGCAAGGCAGGATGTGCCGTGGGTTGAATCACAGCCATTACTTATCACAATGACTAGCTGCACCTCTGGGACTTGGCGCAGCGAGGTCCTGCTCTTCAAAGAGAGAAAGCCCTTAATGTTTTTAAAGACGGCTCTTTAAAAGTCATGGGAATGTTCCAGTTTTCTTCTGGAAGCCCCAGGGAATGGTTTAAGGTGCTCAGGCAAACGTGGAGCTGCCAAAGCAAGGCTTGGAGTGAGCAGGCAGCTGGGGCTGCTTGACAGACAGGTGTGTTACAAATGAGCGTTGAAAAGGCTTTAAAAAAAATATAAACTAAAAAGTGATCCTGTTGCCTGCTGGAGTAGCTGGGTCCTTGGTGCTACACCCCGGGCGAGCACGGCTGGTGTGGAGCACATCTCGAGGCAGCCCGGTGGCATGCCAAAGATGCTGACGATATAAGTTTGTAATTTTCAATCTAATTTAAGCTGAGATACTCGTTGTGATTTATGCTGCTTAATTACCATGAGCTCTGGGATTGCCGGGTGCTGTGGGTGCTGCTGTGCTGTTGGGCAGGAGAGCGCGGGTGCCACTGGGTGCCCTGGGTGTGGAGATCCTTCATTGGACACTTCAGCATCCTGGCGGGTGGGCATGGAGAGATGGAGCGGCTTTCAGGGGGCAAGCAACTGACTGTTGGATTCTCTGGTTAGTGCCACATCTCTGCCTGGTGGGCCACGGGGACAGAACTCCTGTTCTGAGACAGCAAGGCGATGGTTGTGCTCAAGCCACGCCAGTGCTGATGAAGGTGGATTTGGGAATGCTGTTTGGCTCTTGCCAGTTCGCTTCCCTGCAGCTCTGGGGTGCCCTGGCTGATGCCTCCTTTGGGATAAAACAATGACAGAAATTAAAGACCAAGAAGCTGGCTGGCCAGGCTCACATCTCCGTGCTGTGCCCTTTGCTTCCGGTTCACCTGCCTCTGGAGCTAATCAGTTCGTGCTGGGTTAGACTGTGGACACCTGCACTGTCACGTGTGGTTGGTTGATGGCTCCATGGACACCTGCACTGTCACCTTTGGGTGTATGGCTCCTGGACACCTGCATGTCACCTGTAAATGATGGCACATGGACACCTGCACTGTCTACCTGTGCGGATGATGCTCCATGGACACGCACTGTCGACCCGTGATGATGGCCTGCCCATCACTGTCAATCTGTGGGTGAGTGACCAGCCATGGACTCCTGTGCTTAACACCTGTGGGTGATGGCCCATGCCACCTGCACTGTCACCCTGTGGGATGATGGCACCATGGACACCTGCAGTGTCACCCTGTGATTTTAGTGACACCATGCCACCTGCATCGTCACCTTGTGGGTGATGGCACCATGGACAACCTGCACTGTCACCTGTAGATGATGGCACCATGGGACACCTGCACTGTCCACCCTGTGGATATGGCACCATGGACACCTTGCACTGTCACCCTGTAAATGATGGCACATGGACACCTGCACTGTCACCTGTGATTAGTGGAACCCGATGGACACCTGCACTGTCCACCTGTGGATGATGGCACAATGGACACTGGCCAGATGTGCACCATGGCCACCTGCACTGTCACGCTGTGGCAGTGACAGCCATTGGGCCCCTCTGAGCTGGAGCAGATCTCTAAACAGCACTGGAAAGCCCTTGGGGAGGGCAGGTGGTGTTGAGTGTGCACATCTCCCCCTGCTGGGCAGGAGCTGCTCCTCGGGGTGTCTGGCCCGGCTTGCCCCTGCTCTGCAGTTGGGGTTTTGTCCCAATGTAACCTGTCAGGCACGAGCCCGGGGTGCTGGACTTGCCCTTGGCTCTCTGCAGTGCTCTGTGGCCCTGGCACGTATAAAGCCTCTGGCCAGAGATAGCACCTTGTATCTTGCTCCTGTAAACCCTGGAGATGCCAGGTTTGAGGTCTGCTGCCTCCCTTGCTTTCCTTTCTGGCTCCTTTCCCAAACTCTTGTTTGGTTGAATCCTTGCCCTAGGATGAGTCCAGCTCTTCCTTCCCGTCCAGAGCACCTAAGGGAGGGCTGCTGCCTGGGCTGCCCTGGGCTGTGGGGATGGAGGCAGAGCTCTTTCCTGGACACATTAAAACACAAAATCTTTCATTTAAAAAACAAACCAGAGGGAAGCAGAAAAACCGGAGGGTGCCTCAATGTGCGATCCTGATCTGTTAAACCCCGATGGAGGTTAAAGGGCCAATGCTTGGATGCAACCGGTTGGCAGGGACGACTGTGGGCTGGAATTTGGAAATTCGGCCTCGGGGGCAATTGGCTGACTGCCCGGCCCCGCTCGTCAGAGGCTAGCTGCTTTGAAGCTCGTGTTGCTCCTGCCATGCCAAAATAAATCGGAGTCGAGGCTGTCAGAGCGATTTCCATCTCTTGCTTCTCTCTGGCCCTCTCCCGCTCTGCTCTGGTGAGGGATTGGCTGTTGCTTGCAGCCCGGCTTTGGTGAGAGCCAGGTGGGCACGGAGAGGTGCTGGCCAGCTTCGAGCAACCCGAACTGCCCACTGCTTGACATCAAGGCAGGCTGATATCTTTGCTAATATAAAACCTGCTTGATTCGGTCGCTCGCACTGCGGGAGAGCGAGGCTGCTTCAGCTGAGTGGAACAGACCAAAAATACGAGCTTTTTCTTCCCTAAGTTCCCACTCTACCCAAAACAGAGGTTGTGCATCCTGAAGTCTTAGTATTTGCCATATTTTCAGGGCATTTGAAACAGTTTCTCATCCAATGAGCCTCTCTGGGACCCCCTTTCTATTTTTTTTAATTTATGAATTTTGCACAAACATGTTTTTATCTTGGATAGAAAGTCAGTTCTCAGGAAACAGAATATTCTATTTGTCAATGCCAATAGGTCTGTAGGCTCTCTCCCCTCTTCTTTATTAATATTATTTTTATTATTACCTTTTTTGTTGACTGGAAAAAGTGGCTGTTCCTGCCAGCCTTTGCTCTGGTCAAGTTCCAGCACGGGAGGTCACGTGAGGTAAATCAGCAGAACGCAAACCTGCTGTTAGTCGACTAAAACTTTGCCCGGATCTCACCTAAGCACCACCTGACACGCATTATGAGAGCTCCAGCCTTTTCCGCAGAGAGCTCAGCCCCACTCAGCCCGTCCCAGCTGAGCATCCTTCCACAGTCCTGGCATCCTTCTGTTCAAGATGGTCTTTTTGAACCCTGGATATAACTTCATGGCTGATTACTTTGCTTTGCATCAGTTTTTTTATTTTGTTTAAATTTTTTTTGGAAGGGGTAGCAGGTTTACTGGATTTGTCATTTTTTTTTTCTTTAGTGCGATCTGACTCTGCCTGCTAACTTTCTGCATGAGGGTATTGCCGCAAAATTAGGTGTGCCTATGAGTCTCGCCCCAGGAAGGTTTTTGTGTCCCTGTGTGAAGAGCAGGATGCGTGGCTGATGGAAACCTCATTGTGCAGAATGTAGGGCCACTTCGCTCGTAACCAGGAGGTCATCCGTCTTGCAGCTCTGAGGGCAGTAAGTCTCATCTCTCACTTCCGGACTAATGGCTGAACATGTCCTAAAGGAAAAAGCCTTCCAATGAAACGCTTTATATTTTCCTCGGTATATTTTGGGCACAATCTGCTGGTGACTCTTTATGGTGCACTCTTCGGCTAGAACCCTCTTTGATGTTGGCTTCACAGGGAAAAATGGCATTACCACACTACCTCAATCACAGACATGTCAGAAGGAGATGCATGACAATCGGGGGAATATTTGGAAGATTAGTAATGCAGGAAGGACATGACCCCTTCCAGTTAAACCTTTTCACAATATGAGGTTTGCTAAGTGGGTGGGGAGGGATAAATACCACTCAACAGAATAGAAAAAAAATGTAATAGTATTTGTAATGTAAGTTACTGTGCTTCCCAGGCTCAGGATGGGTTTGCTTTCTTCTTCTGTTTCTTTTGATTTTTGAGAAAAGAGAAACTGTATAACTGGTTTTCAGCTGATGGTGTGTTATCTGGAGATGGCCATCCCTTGCTGAGGATTCCTGTTGACCTTTGGTGTGGCTAGGGTGTGGAAGCTGGCGTCAGGGGTTGTGCTCTGGTCCGGGCTGTTGTGACCAGCAGTGGGCGTGGGGGGTGGGTCCGGGGGATGGCGGAGCATGGTGTGGAATTGATTTTGACACACAGTCTCAGGAAAGGTCCACATGATATGTGCATCTTAAGGACAATAAAGACAGAAGAATCAGTCCACTAAAGTGGATTCAGTGTTTCCAAGCTCCACCTCGGTGCTCGTCCTGGCTGGTGCTCTGCCCAGAATCAGACAGAAATGCCACAGTAGGTGTAGCTCTTGTGATGTTGGAAACAGTGAGAAAGCCAAACCTAATTTGTAGTAAATAACTTTTCCTTCAAAGGCAGCAAAAAGAACAGCTCCTTAAAGAGCCGCTCCATAATTTTCAGCGCTGCAAGTTCTTCAAGGCAACTCGTGGCCATTCCTTTGTGCAGGGTTTTATCTCGCAGCCATGCTGAGCTGAGGCAAAAGCCAACTTACTCTGCTCAAATGCGTATTAAACAACCCTTATTAAAAACAGTTTCTGAATCCTTGTGGAGCACGAGCAACAGCACCTCTGTTCATTCTGTGAAGTATGAGTGCGGAGTTAGCGGCGTGTAGTGCGTGGTCAGTGTCCGGCTGTGGCTGGGCAGTGCCAGAGCCCACCTGGAAGTAGGAAAGATGAGAGTGGTGGCGTCACGGGCAGTATTTGGGGCAGAAAGTTCCACCCTGGGCTGTGCTGGTTTCTGCATGGGGGCAGAGTGTTCAGCTTTGTTGTTTGCTTTTGCCAAGAGCCCTTGTGCGCTCATTCGGGTGTGGGTGTTCTTCAGTGCTCTGCTTTCTCCTGCAGCCCGGCTTAACCACTGCCTCCTCCACGCTCTAAAATCCACTTGCTGTTCGAGCTGCTCCCCAAATGCTGTTCTTGAAGTAGGCCACATTATGTTTAGATTCAAGTAAATATAAACTGGCATTTCAAAGTATAATATAATTCAATTTCAGTATATATTAACTTCAAGTATACTTTGAAGCTATAAATAACTTTCAAGATCTTTACCAGCGAGTTAGGCACTGTTCCTTGGGTTAAAATCTTGTTTCTTCTGCCTTCAAGCTTCGGAGCCAGGTAGACTTACAATTTTGGATGTTATCCCTGTGATATGCTGCTTCTAATGGAGTTGCAGAGGTTGCGGAAGAGACGTAGCCTGGATGCTCGTCTAGATATCAGTTCCTTTGCAACACCCTGGGTTCTGACCTGGTCGATGGGGGCTCTGATCTTGGGTCCCCTGTTCCGGGTAACTCCAGAGGATTTTCTGAGCATTAGCAGTGCGGATTTGGGGGCCTTGGCTGGAGCGTGTGGCCAGAGCCAGGTTGACATGAGTGTGCTCTGGTGCGTGGGCAGGTCTGGCTGGGTAGGAGGCTGTCCCGGCTGGTCATCCGCCCTCCTCACCTGCTGGGGATCTGCTGGCGAAGCTGGGAACAGGCTTGAATGTTCCTGGATCTGGGACAAACCTGTCTTGGCGTGAGGCTGAATCTTCCAATAGGTAATTTGTCTGCAAAGGAGGCCGATTAGAGGTGGACTTGGCTGTTCACTCATGCACCACCAAAACAATGCAATTTTTCACTTCAAGTCAGGAAAGAGCAAATGAGTGCAGATCTGAACCATGGGCTTCGTATTTTGGAAAGCTGAAAGAGCTTTTGAAACACCCCGCAGATGGAAGAGGCCCTGGCTGCATCTGTTAACCTGCTTTAACCCCATAAACAGCACTGACCCTTGTCTACAGGCTTTGCATAATTCATGTGATTTGGGAGCTGTGCTTGGTAACACACTGTCCATGGCGAGCTTGCAGGAGCTCTCTGGTGGCGTGCGTGCAGCTACCCGTCCCAGGCGTGCCATTCGGATGGTCTGAGATGCATCATGATTGTTTAAGTTGTTGATGAAAGCAGGCCATGTCAAGAAATTGGTACATGGCACTGTCACCCTTTATTGCGGCCAGGCGTGGGGGAATGGAGCCATGCGGTGTTGGATGTGTGCTGTGGCGGGGACCCGCCAGAGGGGTGGTGGTTGTCTTTCCTGTTTTCCCACAGCCCTGGCTGTGCTGAGTGGCTTGACAGGCAAGCAGTAGCCACCAACCAGACGTGAGTGTTGGGGGGTCTGAGTGGCACGGGAACTGCTGGTTGTGTGGTCCCTCTGACAGCCAGTGCTGCTGCTGGGGACATTCCTCGTGCTCCTTGCTGTCGCCTCTCCAGGGCACGAACTCCGCTGGGGCCCTGGTTGCGGGGATGCTGGTGAGCCCCTGACCTGTGAGCCCTGAACCTCCTGGAGCCCCTGCTGTGAGCCCTGAATCCCTCCTGAGCTGTGAGCTTCTGTAGCCCCTGATGCTGTGAGCCCTGAACTCCTGGAGCGTGAGCTCTGGCCCCCTGAGCGTGAGCCTGAATCTCCTGAAAACCCCTGAACTCCTGAGCTGTGAGCCCTGAGCTGTGAGTCCTAAAACCTCCTGGGCCCCTGAGCCCCTCTGCTTGTGAGCCCCAAGCTGTGAGCCCTGAACCTGCCCTAAAGCCTCCTGAGCCCCTGAGCTTGGCCCTGAACCTCCTGAATCCTCGCTGGAGCCCCCATAGCTGTGAGCCCTGACCTCCTGATGCCCCCGAGCTGTGAGGCCCTGAACCTCCTGAGTCCCCCGAGCTGTGATCTGACCTCTTTGAACCCCCTGAGCCCCGCCGAGCTGTGAGTCCTGAACCTCTTGACCCCCTGATCCCCCCGAGCTGTGAGTCCTGACTCCTGAATCCTGCTGGGCCACCCAAGCTGTGATCCCTGAAGCTGTGCGGCCCCCGAGCTGTGAGCCCAAACTCCTGAACTCCTGAGCCCCCCAAGCATGTGAGCCCTAACTCCTGAACCTCCTGAGCCCTCGTCACCCACGAAGCTGTTGAGCCCTTGAACTTTGGCCGTCTGAACTCCCTGAGACCCCAAGCTGTGAGACTCTGAGGCCCCCGAGCTGCCCTGTGCAGGTGAGCAGCTCGCTGACTCGTCCTGTGCTTCACACCCTTCCAGGTGTCACAAAAACCCGATTTGGGGGATTTCAGCGTTTCTGGGGATTGTCTCTGTAGTGTTTACTCCTGCAGACTGACTGTGTGACAGGGATAGATGCAGTGCCAGCATAAAAGGCAGTTAGGAGTGATAATGAATTAACATGTCACCACTGGGCAGCTCTTCCCCTTTGTACCGTGTGATGAGGAGAGATTTGTGGCTCTTTTCCCCTGTGTCAGTGCAGAATGAGGTGTGGGCTTTCTCCCGAATGTGCAGAGCTGAAGGGAGCTCGAGGGGGTCAGAGGAGTGGGAATCCGGTCCTGAGCTTCCGAGACTGTCCTGGCTGGAAACGGCTGTGGGGACGCTGGCATTCGATTGGTTTCTTTGAACAGAAGCCCAGGGCCTGTGTCAGTGCTCTGCATGGACAGAGGGGAAACCTCCTCTCTGGAGCTTGGGCTCGAGTGCTTCTGGCAGGGTTGAGCTGCTTTCCTGAGAAAAGGCTTTTGTGTGAACCAGTCCCTTGGATTGCTGCCTGGGACAGCAGTGCTGGCAGCGGGGATTGAGGCTGGATTTGGGGGGCTGATGTGACCTCAGGGAGCCGGGCTGTCCCCATGTCCTGCAGTGCCTATGGCCAGGCTGTCCCCATGTCGCAGCACTGTGACCATCAGGGCAGCTTGGGCTGTTCCCCATGTCCTGGAATCAGTGACCGGGCTGTCCCCATGTCCTGCAGTTGCTGTGACCTGTTGATGTCGCCTGTCCTGGAATTCTGTGGCTGGCTGTCCCCAGGTCCTGGCAGCACTTGAGCCGGGGCTGTCCCATGTCCTGGAATTCAAGGTGACCTGGCTGTCCCAGGTCCTGCAGTGCTGTGTGTCTGGGCTGTCCCCAGGTCCTGCGCTCTGTGACCGGGCTGTCTCGGGTCCTGCAGTGCTGTGTCCAGGCTATCCCAGGTCCTGCAGCTCTGTGACCATTGGGGCAGCCGGTCGTCCCCATGTTCCTGCAGCTCTGTGTCCATCTGTGCACACTTGGCGAGCCTGGGCCGTGCGTGTCCTCATAGGGTGGCTTCTCTGGAATGCGTGCTCTGGGGCTCAGATGGACCAATCCCACAGCGGGACATCCCAGCCACTGGAGGAGCAGGGGGAGTCCTTGCGATTCCCCTCTGTGGGAAATCCCAGAGTCACAGAAGGGTTGGGTGGGAAGGAGCCTGAGAATGCTGTGTGAGGGACACCTCCCACTGTCCCAGGCTGTCCCCGCAGCCCCAATGATCTCTCTCT
>VKON01000271.1:649074-661490 GCA_009741485.1 Malurus cyaneus samueli | reverse complement strand
GGACCGTGCAGGGGGATGTCTCCCCATGACCCTTCTCTGTGCTAACGGAATGCTCTGCACCCTGGGCTGGTGTTGGGCAGGAGGGATGCACGAGGACATCGCCCAGGGAAGGTGCCATCCCCAGCAGCGGGGTTGATTTGCAGCACTGAACCAGAAATTAGAGTTGTTTGCATGGCTGGCCTTTGTTGTGTTGTAAGATGAAGCTCTTCCTATGACAAAAACAACTGTAATTGCTTTCGCTTCTGGATGCTCTGCTCTCTAAAAGGTGCTTCTTAAAATATGTTAATTGTTCTTGTAAGTATAGCCTCTGAACCTCATGCAAAGCAGGGCTTCTGCCAGGCAGGGGAATAAGCTGTGTCTTTCTGCTCCTGGGGTGTTGTGCAGCTCAAGATAGGCTCTTCAGAAGGTTTCCAAGCTCTGGGTAAATAAGAATCCAGGGTATTTATTTTTCATATTATTTTTTTCCTCGCATTGTGCAAAGCGGCTGCTGTTTGCCAAGTGTTTTCTTACAGACGATGGAACCTAATGCATTAAAAAATCCTCTTCTAATGGCTGGTGTTGGGTATAGAAAACTCTCTGGTTTTCACTTAAAGTTGTATTAAATGAAATAGCTGGAATGAATTGGTGGTTTCTGACCCTGGGGAGAAACTTCTCAAAAGTGCATGAGTGCTGCCAGTGTGATCACACACTGATTGAGTCAATGAATTGGCATAAGCCTTCTGGCATAAAACCTTCTGAAAATTATTTATTCTGCAAGGCTCGCGGGGGACTCATGCTCAGCACGTGCCTGGTTTGGGGCTGAGGAGCAGCTGGGGAGGAGAGAGATTTTCTGTGGATTGTGAAGAGCAGTTGGGGACAGGGAGTGTTTGGGGTTCAGTCCCAGGACATTTGTGGGACGCTGCAGAGCTCCTGAACTCCTGCTGTGGCCATTGCAAATCCCTTTAGGAAAGGCAGGTTAGAGCTGAAGGTTTTTGTCTTTTTTCCTTCTTGGTTTTAGATTGTGAGAACAGGTCTGGGTGGTGCCACAAAGGGCAGGGACAGCTCGGAGGCTGCGCTGGGGTTTTTATTTAAGGATGGGGCTGTCTCGCTGAGGGAGCCGGGTCCACTGGCATCCCCGGGCTGCTCCTGATCCTGCCTCATTATGAGCTGCAGTGGCAGAGAGAAAATCATTGAAATGTAAAGTCTGATTGCTCCAGCCAGCTCTCTGCAGCTGGGGACTGTGCCAAGGGCACGGCCAGCGCCGCAGCCAGCAGGGCCCCCTCGGCCTCCCCGCGGTGGCACGGGGGGACAGCGGCACAGCTGAGCTTGGGGTTAAATGCCCCTCAATCCCCTGAGTCTAGGCCTGGGGTGGATGCAAGGGAGGTGAGAGGTTGTGGCTTGGGGCATTTCCCTCCCTCGATGGGCAGGGAGCGGCCGGAGTTCACCCCGTGCTCTCCTGGCGCTGTGTGGGTGCCTGTCCCACCACAGGTCACGCTGCTCCGAGGGCTCTGTGCTGCAAAAATAACTCCATTTTCTTTCCTGTTTGTGCAATTTTTGATCTCAGTTGAGCATTAAATAGCCCCTGTGCTTGGGTCAGACCAGAGCCACCAAGCCAAGGAACAGGAAGCTCCGTGCAGGTGCTGGGGCACAGCCCCAGGAGCGATTCCAGCAGGGTTAATCAGCTCAGTCCCGGCTGTGTGCCCTCTTGCTGGTTGGGATTAATCCACGTGCTCTTTTAAAAAGCCATTTTTCAGAATTCGTGCCCTGATTCTGCTCTAAGGGTGTGAAACTGTGATGTGGCAATCCCAGTGCACGCACACCCAGGTTGCAGAGGATTGCTGGGTTAACTCCAGGATGAAGGATGGGAGCAGCAGTGGGTCTGAGACAGCTCTGCTGGTTCTTATGGGATTGGGTAGGATGAGTCCTTCCTGCCCTTTCCTGCCCCGAGGAAGGAGTTTATTTGAGGTTATTTGTTACGGGCAGCCTGGCTGCTGTTGAGGAATGTATTTACAGAGGAGGATTTTTGCTTTGTTGTTCTTTCTTGCTGCCAATTACCAGGCACAGAAAATAAGGACCCTGAATGTGAACTCATGCATCTCTTCTGGTGACCAGAAATGAAGGCTGTGCATGTTTGTGACCGTATTGCTTCACATATATGCTATATGTATTTAAATGTCTCAGTTTGGTGAAATGCACTGCAGTTCTAGATGTGCTGGACCGTTTCTTTACACACGGATTAATTTGAAGCCCTGCCCAAAAGAGGGTTAAGGTACCCTTAGTGCAGTAGCTGTCCTTCAGGGAATCCACAGGAGCATGAGCATGCGGGTGGACTTTGGCCCTTCCGAGTTAGCCATGGGTGTAATGAATATCAGGTAGGGCAGGTGAAACTCTGCATTGGGTGTTTTTGTGTGCTGCTCTTGCCTGATCTTTGACCCTCGCTGCGCACAGAGGCCTTTGGTGGTGCTTAAAGGAACATCATGTGAACCACAGTCCAGGCCAGGAGAGTGACTGCTGGTCCTGCAGCTGAGCCTCGAGCTGTGGCAGACACCTGGAGTGTTTGCAAAGCACTTGAGGGAGGAATTTGCTACTTGGCAGAACTGATAAAAATTTCCCCTGTGTCCCGAGCTGCTCTTAAAGTCATTGCCCTCGTATGCCCCTGGCCTGCTCCAAGATGTGTCCTGTGGGGCTGGGCTGGCTCAGCCTGGACCTTCAGGTGTGAGTGGGGACCTGTGCATAGATGGAGGCAGGGCTGGGAAGGACCAGGTGTGGTGAGTGATGGGCTTCATGTGGCTCTCCTCGCTTAAACACTTAAATGAGTTGTCTGGTAAATGGTAAACTCATCAATTCTCTAATGAAGCTTTCGGGGATTTGGTGTTTCTGCTCTTTGCCTTTCCTGTGGTGTCCAGAGGTTTTGGAGGAGAACATCCTATGGGGAGAGCCTGCAGCCTGGAAATGTGACTTTTTCTCCAGCTGTGCTCTCCTTTTGTCCTTGGTTTGTCTGTGAAGTCTTCTCTAGCTGAACCCCGTGAGCCAAGGGATGAGTGAAATGTGTCCAAGTGTGAACTTTGGGACTGCAGGAGCTGTGAGAACACGGGTGTGTGAGCCCTCACTGTGAGCAGTGTAAGCCCCTGATTGCAGGGGATGATTCCCAACCCACACCAGGGTGTGGGGTGGTGAGGTGATGGTGCAGCTCCTGCAGCTCCAGGAGTGTGCTCCTGACCTGCTGTAACACCATCGTGTGCCATTTTTAACCAAATCCCATTGTTTTTAGATTTCATTATTAATTTTCTCCTCCTGAGCAGTTTTTTGTAGCGCTGCCTTTCAGTCCCCTGTGTTTGTCCCTGGGAAGCTGTGGCACTGTCCCTTGGGTGCTCTTGTGGCTGTCAGACCCTGCTCTGGCCATTCCAGCAGACCAGCAGCAGCTCTGTGACTCCTTTGCTGCCCTCCCTGGCTCTCTGTGGTGCAGGGCAGGTTGAGAGCACCCTGTCCATGTCCCCCTTGATGCACCCCCCTCTCCTCATGTTCCCATGTGGGCGCTGGTGGTGGCAGCAGTGGGGTGACTTTGCCTTCTCTGGGTGCTCCAGGTGTTTGGTGCTTTCACGGATCCTCCCTGGCAGATGTGTGCGGTGTCATGGGATCTCAGGATGGCTGGGGTTGGATGGAACCTTAAGGATCATCCAGTGCCACCCCCGGCCCTGGGCAGGGTCACCTGCCACTGTCCCCGGGTGCTCCAAGGGATGGGGCAGCCACAGCTGCTCTGGGAAGCCTGTGCCCATCCTGACTTTTGGATATTCCTGACTTTTGGATATTCCTTGCCCACGAGTCTCAGTTTGCCACGTGCTCCCAGCTCAGCTGCTCCTCGAGAACATCCTCTCCACGTTTGGGGCTGACCACAGCCCTTTCCCATCCTGCTGGACCACGGGCAGCCCATCAGGGATGAGTTTCCCTTGCTGTCTGCACCTCGGTGGAGCCCTCACACCCAGCTGATGCAAACCCTCTCCCTTCCTGTGAGTCACTGCTGGCAGTGTCACAGCTCTGGGGTGCTGTGGGGTGCTGTAGGATGGGCTGTAGGATGGGCTGTAGGATGTGCCAACCACCACTTAGGGTGCTGCTGCAAGCAGGATGTGCCGTGGGTGAATCACAGCCATTACTTATCACAATGACATGCTGCACCTCTGGGACTTGGCGCAGCGAGTCACTGCTCTTCAAAGAGAGAAAAAGACCCTTAATGTATTTAAAGACGGCTCTTTAAAAGTCATGGGAATGTCCAGTTTCTTCTGGAAGCCCCACGGGAATGGTTTAAGGTGTCTCAGGCAAACGTGGAGCTGCCAAAGCAGGCTGGATGTGAGCAGGCAGCTGGGGCTGCTGACAGGTGTGTTAGCAAATGAGCGTTGAAAAGGGCTTTAAAATAAAATATAAACTAAAAAGTGATCCCTGTGCCTGCTGAGTAGCTGGTCCTTGGTGCTACACCCCGGGCGAGCACGGCTGGTGTGAGCACATCTCGAGGCAGCCCGTGCATGCCAAGATGCTGAGGCGATAGAAGTTGTAATTTTCAATCTAATTAAGCTGAGTAACTCGTTGTGGATTTATGCTGCTTAATTACCATGAGCTCTGGGATGCCGGGTGCTGTGGGTGCTGCTGTGCTGTGGGCAGAGAGCGCGGTGCCACTGGGTGCCCTGGGTGTGGAGAGTCCTTCATGGACACTCAGCATCCTGGGGGTGGGCATGGAGAGATGGAGGCGGCTTTCAGGGGGCAGCACTGGACTGTTGGATCTCGGGTTAGTGCCACATCTCCTGGTGGGCCACGGGGACAGAACTCCTGTTCTGCAGACAGGCGATGGTTGTGCTCCAGAGCCACGCAGTGCTGATCTGAAGGTGGATTTGGGAATGCTGGTGTGGCTCTTGCCAGTCCTTCCCGCAGCTCTGGGGTGCCTGGCTGATGCCTCCTTTGGGGATAAAACAATGACAGAAATTAAAGACCAAGAGCTTGGCTGGCAGCTCACATCTCCGTGCTGTCCCTTTGCTTTCCTGGTTCACCTGCCCTGGGAAGCAATCAGTTCTGTGCTGGGTTAGACTGTGGACACCTGCACTGTCACGTGTGGGTGATGGCTCCATGGACACCTGCACTGTCACCCTGTGGATGATGGCTCCATGGACACCTGCACTGTCACCCTGTGGATGATGGCACCATGGACACCTGCACTGTCACCCTGTGGATGATGGCACCATGGACACCTGCACTGTCACCCTGTAAATGATGGCACATGGACACCTGCACTGTCACCCTGTGGATGATGGCACCATGGACACCTGCACTGTCACCCTGTAAATGATGGCACATGGACACCTGCACTGTCACCGTGTGATTAGTGGAACCATGGACACCTGCACTGTCACCTGTGGATGATGGCACCATGGACACCTGCACTGTCACCTGTGGGTGATGGCACCATGGACACCTGCACTGTCACCTGTGGGTGATGGCTCCATGGACACCTGCACTGTCACCTGTGGGTGATGGCTCCATGGCCACCTGCACTGTCACCCTGTGGATGATGGCACCATGGACACCTGCACTGTCACCTGTGGATGATGACACCATGGACACTGCAGATGGTGGCACCATGGCCACCTGCACTGTCACGCTGTGGCAGTGACACCATGGGCCCCTCTGAGCTGGAGCAGGATCTCTAACAGCACTGGAAAGCCCTTGGGGAGGGCAGGTGTGTGTGAGTGTGCACATCTCCCCCCTGGGCTGGGGCAGAGCTGTCCTCGGGGTGTCTGCCCGGCTTGCCCCTGCTCTGAGTTGGGGTTTTGTCCCAATGTACCTGTCAGGGCACAGAGCCCGGGGTGCTGGACCTGCCCTTGGCTCTCCTGCAGTGCTCTGTGGCCCTGGGCACTATAAAGCCTCTGGCCAGAGATAGCACCTTGTATCTTGCTCCTGTAAACCCTGGAGATGCCAGGTTTGAGGTCTGCTGCTCCCCTTGCTTGTTTCCTTTCTGCTCCTTTCCAAACTCTTGTTTTGGTTTGGATCCTGCCCTAGGATGAGTCCAGCTCTTCCTCCCGTCCAGAGCACCAAGGGAGGGCTGCTGCCTGGGCTGCCCTGCTGTGGGGATGGAGGCAGAGCTCTTCCATGACACATAAAACACAAAACTTCATTTAAAAACAAACCAGAGGGAAGCAGAAAAACCGAGGTGCCTCAATGTGCGAGTCCTGATTCTGTTAAACCCCGATGTGGAGGGTTAAAGGGCCAATGCTTGGGATGCAACCGGTGGCAGGGACGGACTGTGGGTGGAATTGTGGAATTCGGCCTCGGGGCAATTGCTACTGCCCGGCCCCTGCTCGTCAGAGCTGCTTTGAAGCCTCGTGTGCTCCTGCCATGCCAAAATAAACTCGGAGTCGAGGCTGTCAGAGCCGATTTCCATCTCTCTGCTCCTCTCTGCCCTCCCCGCTCTGCTCTGGTGAGGGATGGCTGTGCTTGCAGCCCGGCTTTGGGAGAGCCAGGTGGGCACGAGAGGTGCTGGCCAGCTTCGAGCAACCCGAACTGCCCACTTGCTTGACCATCAAGGCAGGCCTGAATAATCTTTGCTAATAAAACCTGCTTGAATTTCCCTCTCAGCACTGCTGGGAGAGCTGAGGCTGCTTCAGGCTGAGTGGCACACAGACCCAAAAAACGAGCTTTTCTTCCCTAAGTTCCACTCTACCCAAAACAGAGGTGTGCATCCTGAAGTCTAGTATTTTGCCATATTTTCAGGCATTTGAAACAGTGTTCTCATCCAAATGGAGCCTCTCTGGGACCCCCCTTTTCTATTTTTTAATATGAATTTTTTGCACAACATGCTTTTTATCTTTGATAGAAAGTCATTCTCAGAAACAGAATATTCTATTTGTCAATGCCAATAGGTCTGTAGGCTCTCTCCCCTCTTCTTTTTATTAATATTAATTTTAATTATTACCTTTTTTTTGACTGGAAAAAGTGCTGTTTCCTGCAGCCTTTGCTCTGGTACAAAGTTCCAGCACGGGGAAGGTCACGTGAGGTAAATCAGCAGAACGCAAACCCTGCGTTAGTGACTAAACTTTGCCCGGATCTCACCTAATCACCCACCTGACACGCATTTGAGAGCTCCAGCTCTTTTCCTGCAGGAGGGAGCTCAGCCCCAGCTCAGCCCCGGTCCCAGCTGAGCATCCTTCCACAGTCCTGGCATCCTTCTGCTTCAAAGATGGTCTTTTTGAACCCTTTGGATATAACTCATGGCTTGATTACTTGCTTTTGCATCCAGTTTTTATTTTTGTTTAAATTTTTTTTGGAGGGGGTAGCAGGTTTACTGGTATTTTTTGTCTATTTTTTTTTTTCTTAGTCTGATCTGACTCTGCTCTAACTTCTGTCATTTGAGAGGTATTGCCCAAATTTAGGTTGCCATGAGTCTCCCCCAGGAAGGTTTTTGATGTCCCTGTGTGAAGAGCAGGCTGGATGCCGTGGCTGATGGAAAACCTTTCATGTGCAGAAGTGTTTTAGGGCCCACTCAGCTCGTAACCAGTGAGGTTTCATCCTTCTTGCAGCTCTGAGGGCAGTTTCTCATCTCTCCACTTCCAGGACTAATGGCTGAACATTTCCAAAGGAAAAGCCTTCCAATGAAACGCTTTAATTTTCCTCGGTAATATTTTGGGCACAATCTGCTGGTGACTCTTTTATCTGGCGTGCCATCTCTCGGCTTATAACCCTCTTTGATGTGGCTCATTCAGGGGAAAAATGGCATTACACACTACCTCAATCATTCAGATGTCAGAGAGGATATTGCATTTGACTAATCGGGGGAAATTTGGGAAGATTTAGTAATGCCAGGAGACATGACCCACTTCCAGTTAAACGCTTTTCAGACAATAGAGGTTGTGCTAAGTGGTGGGGGAGGGAGAAACACTCACAGAATAGAAAAAAAATTAATAGGTATTTGTAATTGTAAGTTTTACTGTGCTTTCCCAGGCTCAGGATGGGTTTGCTTTCTTCTTCTGTTTCTTTTTTATTTTTTGAGAAAAAGAGAATACTGGTACTAACTGTTTTTCAGCTGATGTGTGTTATCTGGAGATGGCCATCCCTGTGCTGAGGATTCCTGTGACCTTTGGGATGTGGCTGAGGGTGTTGGAAGCTGCGGTCAGTGTGGTGTGGCTCTGGTCCGGCTGTTGGTGACCAGCAGTGGCCGGGGATGGGGAGCATGGTGTGGGAATTGATTTTGACAGTCACAGCTCAGGAAAGTGTCCACATGATGATGTGCATCTTAAGGACATAAAGACAGAAGAAATCAGTCCACAAAGTTGGATTTCAGTGTTTTCTTCAAGCTCCAAACCTCCCGTGTTGCTCGTTCCTGGTCCTGGGTGCTCCTGGCCAGAATCAGACAGAAACCACAGAGGTGTAGCTCTGTGATGTTGTGAAACAGTGAGAAAGCCAAACCTAAGTTTGTAGTAAATAAACTTTTCCTTCAAAGGCAGCAAAAGAACAGCTCCTTAAGAGCCAGCTCCATAATTTTCAGCGCTGCAAGTTCTGTCAAGCAACTCGTGGCCATTCCTTTGTGCAGGGTTTTATCCTCGCAGCCATGTGAGCTGAGCAAAAGCAACTTACTCTGCTCAAAGCTTATTAAACAAACCCTTATTAAAAACAGTTCTGTAATCCTTGTGGAGCACAGCAACAGCACCTCTGTTCATTCTGTAGCAATGTATGAGGTGCAGATTCACGGCGTTGTGAGGTGCTGGGGTCAGTGTCCGGCGTGGTGGGGCAGTGCCAGAGCCCACCTGGAAGAGGAAAGATGAGAGTGGTGCTTCACGGGCAGTATTTTGGGGCAGAAAGTCCACCCTGGGGCTGTGCTGGTTTCTGCATGGGGCCCAAGTGTTCAGCCTTTTGTTGTTGCTTTTGCCAAGAGCCCTTTGTGCGCTCATTCGGGTGTGGGTGTTCTTCAGTGCTCTGCTTTCTCCTGCAGCCCGGCTCCACTGCTCTCCCTCCACGCTCTAAAATCCACTCTGCTGTTCTGAGCTGCTCCCCAAATGCTGTTCTTTGAAGAGCCACATTATAGTAGAATTTCAAGTATAATATAACTGCAATTTCAAGTATAATATAACTTCAATTTCAAGTATAATATAACTTCAAGTATACTTGAAGCTTATAAATAACTTTCAAGCATCTTTACCAAGCGAGTTAGCACCTTCCTTGGGTTAAAATCTTGTTTCTTCTGCCTTCAAGCTTCGGAGCCAGTAGACTTACAATTTTTGGATGTATCCCTGTTGATAAATGCTGCTTCTAATGGAGTTGCAGAGGTTGCTGGAAGAGACGTAGCCCTGATGCTCGTCTAGATAAATTAATTTCCTTTGCACACACCTCTGGGTGTCTGAGCTGGTCATGGGGGGCTCTGATCTTTGGGGTGCCCCTGTGTGCCTGGAGTAACTCCAGAGGATTTTCTGAAGCATTAGCAGTGGGATTTGGGGTCCTGGCTGGAGCTGTGTGGCCAGAGCTCAGGTGACATTGGGGTGGCTCTGGTGCGATGGGCAGGCTCTGGCTGGGTAGGAGGGCTGTTCCCCTGGTCATCCTGCCCTCTCTCACCTGCCTGGGATCAGCTGGAAAGCTGGGAACAGCTGAAATGTTCCTGGGATCTGGACAAACCTGTCCTGGCGTGAGGCTGAACTCCAATATGGTAATTTGTCTGCAAAGGAAGGGCCGATTTAGAAGGACTTGGCTTCACTCCTGCACACACAAAACAATGCAATTTTTCACTTCAAGTCAGGACAGAGCAAATGAGTGCAGATCTGAACCAGGGCTCGTATTTTGAAAGCTGAAGAGCTTTTGAAACACCCCAGCAGATGGAAGAGGCCCTGGCTGCATCTGCCTTACCTGCTTTAACCCCATAAACAGCACTGACCCTTGTCTTTTACAGGCTTTTTGCATAATTCATGTTTGATTTGGGAGCTGGCTGCTCTGGTAACACACTGTCCATGGCTGAGGCTTGCAGGAGTCTCTGGGGCGTGCAGCACCCGTCCCCAGGGCTGCCATTCGATGGCTGAGATGCATCAAGGATGTTTAAGTTGTTTGATGGAAGCAGGCCAGTCAAAAATGGATACATGGCACTTGTCACCCTTTATTTGCAGGCAGAGCTTGGGGGAAACTGGAGCCAGCAGTGTGGGATGTGTGCTGTGGCAGGGACCCAGCAGGGAGGGGTGTGTGGGGTGTCCTTCCTGCCACAGCCCTGGGCTGTGCTGAGTGGGCTGTGACAGTGCAGCAGTGGCCACCAAACCAGACGTGAGTGTTGGTGGGGTCTGAGTGGCACCGGGACTGCTGGGTTTGTGTGTCCCTCTGACAGCCCAGTGCTGCTGCTGGGGACATTCCTCGTGCTCCTTGCTGTCCTCCCACTGGGCACGAGACTCGCTGGGGCCCTGGGGTCTGCGGGGATGCTGTGAGCCCCTGACCTGTGAGCCCTGAACCTCCTGAGCCCCCTGAGCTGTGAGCCCTGAACCTCCTGAGCTGTGAGCTCGAGCCCCCTGAGCTGTGAGCCCTGAACTCCTGAGCTGTGAGCTCTGAGCCCCCTGAGCTGTGAGCCCTGAACCTCCTGAACCCCTGAACTCCTGAGCTGTGAGCCCTGAGCTGTGAGTCCTAAACCTCCTGAGCCCCTGAGCCCCCTGAGCTGTGAGCACCCCAAGCTGTGAGCCCTGAACCTCCTAAACCTCCTGAGCCCCCTGAGCTGTGGCCCTGAACCTCCTGAACCTCCTGAGCCCCCAAGCTGTGAGCCCTGACCTCCTGAGCCCCCCGAGCTGTGAGGCCCTGAACCTCCTGAGCCCCCGAGCTGTGAGTCCTGAACCTCTTGAACCCCCTGAGCCCCCGAGCTGTGAGTCCTGAACCTCTTGACCCCCTGATCCCCCCGAGCTGTGAGTCCTGAACCTCCTGAATCCTCTGGGCCACCCAAGCTGTGATCCCTGAGCTGTGGGCCCCCGAGCTGTGAGCCCTAAACTCCTGAACTTCCTGAGCCCCCCAAGCATGTGAGCCCTAAACTCCTGAACTCCTGAGCCCTCGTCACCCACGAAGCTGTGAGCCCTGAACTTTGAGCCCTGAACTCCCTGAGACCCCCAAGCTGTGAACTCTGAGCCCCCGAGCTGCCCTGTGCAAGGTGAGCAGCTCCTGAACTCGTCCTGTGCTTCACATCCCTTCCAGGTGTTCACAAAAACCCCGATTTTGGGGAATTTCAGCGCTTTCTGGGGATGTCTCTTGTGTTTTACTCCTGCAGACTGACTGTGTGACAGGGATAGATGCAGTGCAGCAATAAAAGGCAGGTTAGGAGTGATAATGACATTAACTATGTCACCACTGGAGCAGCCTCTTCCCCTTTGTACCGTGTGATGAGGAGAGATTTGTGGCTTCTCTTCCCCTGTGTCAGTGCAGAATGAGGTGTGGGCTTTCTCCCGAATGTGCAGATGCTGAAGGGAGCTCAGAGGGGTCAGAGGAGTGGGGAAATCCCGGCTCCTGAGCTTCCCGAGACTGTTCCTGGCTGGAAACCGGCTGTGGGGACGCTGGCATTCGATGGTTTCCTTTGAAACAGAGCCCAGCCTGTGTCAGTGCTCTGATGGACAGAGGGAACCTCCTCTCTGAGCTGGCTCGAGTGCCTTCTGAGCAGGTTGAGCTGCTTTCCTGAGAAAAGAGCTTTTGTGAAACCAGTCCCTTGGGATTGCTGCCTGGGACAGCAGTGCTGGCAGCGGGGATGAGCTGGATTTGGGGGGCTGATGTGACCGTCAGGGAGCCGGGCTGTCCCCATGTCCTGCAGTGCCATGGCCAGGCTGTCCCCATGTCCGCAGCACTGTGACCATCAGGGCAGCTGGGCTGTCCCATGTCCTGGAATTCAGTGACCGGGCTGTCCCATGTCCTGCAGTGCTGTGACCTGGCTGTCCCCATGTCCTGGAATTCTGTGGCTGGGCTGTCCCCAGGTCCTGCAGCACTGTGACCGGGCTGTCCCCATGTCCTGGAATTCAGTGACCGGGCTGTCCCCAGGTCCTGCAGTGCTGTGTCTGGGCTGTCCCCAGGTCCTGCAGCTCTGTGACCGGGCTGTCTCCGGGTCCTGCAGTGCTGTGTCCAGGCTATCCCCAGGTCCTGCAGCTCTGTGACCATTGGGGCAGCCGGTCGGTCCCCATGTCCTGCAGCTCTGTGTCCATCTGTGCACACTTGGCCGAGCCCTGGGCCGTGCTGTGTCCTGCATAGGGTGGCTTCTCTGGAATGCGTTGCTCTGGGGCTCAGATGGACAATCCCACAGCGGACATCCCAGCCACTGGAGGAGCAGGGGGAGTCCTGCATCCCCTCTGTGGGGAAATCCCAGAGTCACAGAAGGGTTTGGGTGGGAAGGAGCCTGAGAATGCTCGTGGCAGGGACACCTCCCACTGTCCCAGGCTGTCCCGCAGCCCCAATGATCTCTCTCT
>VKON01000271.1:602065-613145 GCA_009741485.1 Malurus cyaneus samueli | reverse complement strand
CAGAAACAAGAGCCCAGTGAGTGCCTTGGGGACCACAGATTTCCCCAGGGCAGTGCCAGCACCTCCTTGGGCACGGTCCTCGTCCTTGGCCTGGTGCAGTGGCGGCTGCAGGAGGTTGTCTGCCCTTGCTGGGAGCAGCCTGGAGGCTGTGCTGTGATCACACAGAGAGCCAGCACAACCCGCTCCCACTGAGCCCAGACCAGCTGATCCCGGGGCTTTCTTCGAGGAGACACAAAGACTGTTACACCACTATTCCCAGCTCATGGTTCCGGTCTGTGTCATTAGCCTCTGGGCAAGAGCCATGGAGTCTGGCCCAAAAATCCCTCTGCCCAGACGCGGCAATTATCTGCCTGCAAGTCAGCGACCTGACCTGCTGGCAGGTGTTTTGCACGATGCCTCGTGTGGGCACTCCGAAGGGCAACAGCGATCACTCCTGAGGGACAGCTCTGGCCCTGCAGGACAGGATGGGAATTGAGGGGCTGGCAGCGTGCAGGGCCAGGGAACGAGAGCTGGAAGAAGGGTCTGGTAGCCCAGGACCGGCTGAGGAGTGTGGAAAGGGCTCAGCCTTGGACAAAAGGAGGCTCCGCTGGGGGACCTTGTGGCTCCTGCACAACTCCACTGGACCAGGAGGGGGTTCCGGGGGTCGGGGCTCTGCTCCAGGGAAACAGGGACAGGAGGAGAGGAGGAACGCGGCACCAGCCTGGGCTGGAGAGGGCTAGCGGGAGGACATGAGGAGCGAATTTCCTCCATGGAGAAAGGGTGTTCAAGGAATCGGCAGGGAGCTGCTAGGGAGGTTTGGAAGTGCGCCATTCCCTGGAGTGTGTCCAAGAACACCCTGGAGGTGCGACTGAGTGCTCTGGCTGGGACAAGTTGGGGATTTGTGCACAGAGTGGGACTTGCCACAGTGTCTGTGGAGTGCGGCTTTTCCAGCCTTAGAGATTCCCTGGTTCATGCTGCTGAGCCCACTGCGTCTACGTGTGAAGTCAAAACCGCATTAGTTGTTGCCGATGTATTCTACAGCAAGAGAGTCTTGGAGCAGTAGAACAATGCACGCACCAGCTCATACCCGCCTGAGCACACAGCCTTTGGAGCGTTCAAGCTGGAGTGATTTCACTTAGAATTCCCTTATCTATGTCTGCAGCTCCATTTGAATCATTGCCAGCTATATAACCATGTGCAATGAGTGGTCACTGTAGTTTCATGTGAGTGCCTGAGATGTCGGAGTCTATCAGGAAATCACTGATCGCAGTGGGTTTATTTGGTGTGCCATTTCGGTCTTTGACCCCCCGTACTGTTTCTTTTGTACCAGCGGGTTTCATTTGTGGGCCACAGACAGGATATTGCTAGTACAAATTAAGGTTTCTCAACAGTTTTTGGGTTTGGTAGGTTGCTTTGGATGGTGATTCTTGTTTTGTCTTGTGGTGGTTGTTATTTTTTTTTTGTTTCTTTTTTTTTTGTTGAAATTAAGTTAAACTTTTTTGAAATTCTGAATTTTTTGGTGAACATTTCTTTTGACCATCACTTTAATTTATTTATTGTCTCTACCAAAAATGAAAATCTTAATCTATTCACGTTACAAACATATAAGATATTAATTATTAAATATAAAATAATGATTAATGCTAGCTATAATAACAATATAGAATTGAGCAGCACTGGCGGTGACGTGAGAGGACATTATGTGCTGTGGCAGTGAGCAGGAAAGAAACGAGACGCTCCAGAAGGCTGCCAAAACCAACCCAAAAACAGGGAGGCAGGTAGCAGAAGTGAATCGTTTATATACAAACCCTTAAATCAGGTATTAGAAGGTATTGTCAACCCCTTCGGTGTGTTTCCACTTCGGCTTCTGCGAATGTAGGAGAGAAACATTTCCTCACCTGAGAGCCCTTTGAGCTGGGGTGACACGGCAGCAGCTTCAGTCAGATAAACTAGCCGCAAAAGGAAATAAAGGGAGCTGAGGAATTTGTCCTTGTGGTTGACTCCAGTAGAAAGGCAGCAAGCTGCCCAGGGGGCTCATTTTAGAAGATTATCAGGGTTTTGCTGACCAAGTGTGGACAGACCTGCGAGTTTTCCTGGGCAAGTGCCTGAAAATACAAGGCAAAAACTCGCTTTTCTGCTGGAATCTGTGCTAGGGAAGACACAATGTTGAACTTGTACCATGGCAAAGATGTCGGGTGATAAAGGGTCTGTGGAAGCCTCCTGAGGTCGAGTGCCATGGGCTTTATTCCCTGGTGTCTCCATCAGGCTGATCTTCACCTGTGATCCTTGCCCAGCTGTTCCATGGGGCCAGGTGAAAGTGTCTTGGGTGATTTTGACACGCAGCTCCGCTGACCCCACATTGCAGAGCATTTTGGTGTTCTGAAGGGCTCTGCAGACCCACCCCACCCTTGCAGTGTCACTGAGAAGGCAGTTGTGGTGGTGACCTGTTGGAGTTTCCACCTTCCCAGCATGAGGGTCTCATCACAGTGTTATCGGCAGTCCTTGCAGAAGAGGGAAAATAAGTAATGCGGGCGTGATTTGATGGATGAGTTCATTTTCTGCCTGTGCTGTGTGAGCTGCAGCTCCGTGGGTGCCAGATAACCCCCGGTATCTGCAGTTAAACCAGGCTGTGCATCTGCTGTGCAGCTCCTGAATTTTAAGGGTTATGGAAACAGGGAGTGTCCTCTGTCCAGCCCCCGTGCTCAGGTGCTGCTCCTGTCCCCAAATGCTCAAACACTTGGACTGCACACAGGTGACTCTGTTTGGCACTGGCCTTCCATTTTCATTGCCCAAGCTTTGCTCTGCACTGCCAAAATCGCTGCTGGCTGCAGCCACAGGGGAATGCCTGTGCCCTGCAGGGACACAGGTGCCACTGGGGCTGCCTGAGGTGGCCACAGCTCTAATTTCTGCTGTTGGGGGCAATGCTGGAGTTGGAGAAGAGCAGAGATTGCAGCAGCAACCCTGCACACAAGCAAACAGACCCAGGAGGGGTCTGGGCACCGTGGGGATGTCCTTTCATAGCACTTCAAATTTCAGGCTTTTACAGGAGGATTTAAAGCTGTACAAAGAGAGAGCAGACAGGAGTTAAAAGAGAGATTAACCCCCGACAGAGATGCGAGAGGAATCAGACTGGCGCAGTAAATAAGGCTGAATCCTGTCTTACATTGAAGGCTGGGAAGGGTTCAGGCTCCAGGGGAATGATCTGTGGGGCTGAGCTCCAGGGTCCATCCCAGAAATAAAACTCTGGTCTAAAAACGGGGCCAGAAAAAAGAACACAAGAACCGGGTAAGGAGAGGAAGGACACAAAAATCCTTACGACTCTGCTGTTTAAATGAGACAAATTGGAGGTGATCAGTGTCTGTATTTTCCTCTGACGTCACTGGTATATGCCATGGCCGATAGAGGAGAATGAGGGCAGGAAGCAAGCGAATGTGAAGCAAGCAGGTGGTGTGAAGGTTAGTGATGTGCTCCTGTGCTCCCTCACTGCCCCAGAGCTGGGACAGGGGGCCCTTCACAGTAGACTGTGGGAGTCTTGCTTGCTTTTGTCCTTCATCAGAAATGCCAGATTCAAAGAAAAAAAAAAAAAAAAAAAGTTGTGGGTGAGCTTCCAGAGGTGCCAGAGGAGTGTGTACAACACCGATCCACTATTTTTTGAGTCAGAATTGTTCCCGAAAGCACCTGAAACTTACAGTTTGAGTCAGCATTGTTAAAACTCCCCTTTAAATGTGAGCTTTTCCCAAAGAGGATGTTTTGCAGACAGTTGCTTTGCAGCACTTGCATGTAAAACAGCTTAAAAAAAAGGGGCGAGTGATTAAAATTCATCAATGTAACACTCTTAATTTATTCTAGTGACCAGCTCTTTTACAAATCCCTCATTACCCTTGTGAGACGCTGAACACTTGAGGTTCTCTCAAACAATATATTTTTCAAACAAACAGGAGCGTCCTTGGGGTTTATTTGGTCCAGAAGTGTTGTTGCTCGGAGGCAGATGGGAGTAGTTGCTTGGGCTTGTGACTAAAGGATCTTGGGTCCTGTTGGTTATATGAATTGATGCTGGTAGCTGGTGGAAGGGTGATCCTTTGGTAATTGTTAATTGGTGCTGGATCGTGTTGTTGAAGGTATGGATCGCTTTGTTGATTTTAATGGTGTTGAGAGTTGGTGTGAAAGGCATGGTCATATTGTGGTTGATGTTAGTGATTGTTGAGTGGTGTTGGAAGGAATGGATCCTTTTCAGTGTGGTAAAGGCTGTGGGTTCCGGGTAGCCAGTGAGTTGAGCCTTGGGACACGATTGTCCCTCAGAGCCCAGTGCAGTACCTCCTTCGGGCAACGGTCCTGCTGCCTGGCCTGGTGCAGTGGGGCTGCAGGAGGTGTCTGCCCCTGCTGGGAGCATGCTGAGTGCTTGCTGTGATCACACAGAGAGCCAGCACCGCCCCACTGCCCCAGCTGAATCCGGGCTTTTCTCACAGCAGGAACAAAAGATCCCTTGTGTGCCCACATCCCAGCTCTGGTTTCGTTGTGTGTCAATAGCTCTGGGAGAGAGCCTGGAGTCTGGCAAAAATCCCCTCTCCAGAACCTGATTTCTGCTGCAGTCAGAGCCTGACCTGGGCAGGTTTCACTGCTCTGTGCTGGCACTGCCGAGCCACACATCCAGCCCTGGGGACAGCTCTGGGCCCTGCAGGACAGGAGGGACATTGAGGGGCTGGAGCGTGTCCAGGGCAGGGAACAGAGCTGGGCGAGAGGGTCTGGAGCCCCACGCGACCGAGGAGTGGGAAAGGGCTCAGCCTGGAGCAAGGAGGCTCCGGGGGACCTTGTGCTCTGCACAACTCCCTGAGCAGGGAGGCGCGGGCGGACGGTCGGGGCTCTGCTCCAGGGAACAGGGACAGGAGGAGAGGAACCGGCCTCAGCCTGGGCTGGAGAGGGCAGGAGGGGACATGAGGAGGAGACTATTCCTCATGGAAAGGGTGTTAGGAATGGCAGGAGCTGTAGGGAGGTTTTTGGAGTGGCCCATCCCTGGAGGTGTCCAAGGAACCCTGGAGGTGCCTGAGCTGACTCTGGGCTGGGGACAAGTTGGGGATTTGGCACAGATTGGACTCTCACACAGTCTTGGGCGGGCTTTTCCAGCCTTAGAGATTCCCTGGTTCATGCTCTGAGCCCACTGCCTCTCTGTGAATGTCACCCATTAGTTGTTGCCTGTTCTACAGAAGAAGTTTGGACAGTGACAATGCACCACCAGCCTCCCCCTCACAGCCTTTGGCGCAGCTTCAGCTGTTATTATCTTAGATATTCCCCTTCTTGTCTGCAGCTCCATTTTAATCCTTGCCAGCTTAACATGTCAGAGTGGTCACTGTGTTTTCATGTGGTGCTGGGCTGAGTCTGTTAGGAAAATCCATGCAGTGGGTTTATTTGTGTGCCTTTTCTGTCTTTGACCCCCGTCTGTTCCTTTTGTACCAGCTGGGTTCATTTTGGCACAGACGGATTGCTAGTACAAAATAAGGTTCTCAAGTTTTTGGTTTGGGAGGGTTGCTTTTTTGTGGTTGATTCTTGTTTTGTTTTTGGTTGGTTTGTTTCTTTTTTTTTCTTTTTTTTTGTTGAATTAGTTTAACTTTTTGAAATTTTGAATTTTTTGGTTGATTCTTTTTCTTATTGAATCACTTTAATTTATTTATTCTCTTCCAAAATGAATTTAGTATTCATTTACCAAATAATTAATTATTATTTAAATAAAAAAATAAATGCATTATGCTTAATAACATATAAGAATTGACCGCAGCAGGGTGAGAGAAGGCATTGTGTGCTTGGCAGTGCGAGCAGAAAGGAACGAGCCTCCAAAGGCTGCCAAAACACAACCCAAAACAGGGAGAGAGGTAGCAGAGTGATCTTTATTCAAACCAATAAATCAGGTATTGAAGAGTATTGTCAACCCCTTCGGTGTGTTTTCCACTTCCTCCTCTGCTGTGGGAGGAAAATTTCCTCACCTGAGAGCCTTTGAGCTGGGGTGACACGGCAGCAGCTCAGGTTCAAACGAGCCCAAAGAGAAAAAGGGAGCTGAGGAATTTGTCCTTGTGTGACTCCAGGACAGAGCGCGAAGCTCAGGGGGCTCTTTTACGAAGATTATCAGGTTTGTGACGATGTGACAGACTGCGAGTAGTTTACCTGGGCATCGGCGACATGGACCCACACATCTTCGCCGTGGCCGAGGAAGCCTACAAGCAGATGGCCAGGTCAGTGTGGGCCTAGCCATGGGATTTGGGTCAAAAGTGGGTAAAGATGCATTAAATCACTGCAGATACTCAATGAAAGTCGTGAAAGATAGCGTGCTGGAGATCAGGTATTTCTAATTAATTCTGCATAATGATTTCACTCCATTATTGCACCCACACTGCTGGGCTGGTGGGGATCCCTGTGGTCCTCAGGAGCTCAGGGGTTCAGTGGGGGATCCCTCCCCTGCTGCTGCTTGGACAGGTTTCCTGGAAGAAATTCAAACCACTCTGCAAATGTCACGTTTAATAGCTTAGAGGAAACCGCATTTCAGATAATTTGGTGAGATAGTCAAACTAAACCCAGAAGCTAATGTTAGTTGTTGTTTTGTGGAGACACTGTGATGTTGAGTTAGGAGGTGACTGGCAGATACTTGGAAATATTTATGGATCCTTCAAAGCAGTGTCTTCACCAGATGGATATGGTGAGAGTTTTTCTTTATTTATTTCCATGCTTCTTGTGTTGCTGGGGATAAATGTAGGAATTTATTCTTAACAAGTAAGTTATGTTCCAAAAGAGAACTTGAGAGGAAACTGAAATTTGTTTTACCAGGGATCATTTTATTATAGTTGTCCAGACTCACACGGTGTGTTTATATTTGCTTGTGGCTTAGCTGAGATTTTTGTATATCCCTGGCTTTCAATAGCAAGAGTAAGCACTGAATCATTTTCCGAAGGTTGGAATCTCCTTTCTGGTGTTTCTGGGTTTTAGTGATGAGTTAGGATGCATTTCTAATCAGAAATGGCTCAGAGTTCAACCCAGAAATGCATCTGGAGGTGCACGGCCATGGCAAAGGTTGGGAGGATTGCACCCAGCCTGAGTCCAGCCCAGTTCTCTCCTGTGAGTGTCTGTGCTTTGGGCAGCACCGCTTTGAGAAGAGCTCAGGAATTCGGGGAGCTGCCTCTAGAAGGAGGAAGGCTGAGGAACTTGTCCTTGTGTGATTCCAGGCTGAGCAGCGAGCTGCTGCGTGGTTCGTTTTAGAAGATTTCAGGGTTTTGCTGATCAGTGTGGACAAGACCCATGGGTTTTCCTGGGCAAGTGTCTGAAATGCAAGGCAACATTGCTTTTCTGCTCAAGTCTGTGCCAGGGCAGACACGCTGTTTCCCACATCCCTGAGTGAATTTGCAGGCAGTGGGCTAACACACAACTTTGGCTAGCAATGCTTGTCTCTGCTTTCCTCCTCATCAGAATAAAGCTACTTTTGACAGCAACTCATAATTGGTAAGTGCTGTCTCTGGGTGGTTCAGGCTCTGTTTTCAAGGGGACAGGGAAATAAGCACCTTCAGAGCTCTGAAGCAAGGTGCTTGCTGCTCAGCACTCCTCTGGCTCTGTTTTGGGTTGTTATTACAGTAATTGCAGGCTTGGCTACAAAGGAGGGTTTCAGACGGGGGCTCAGAGGAGATTGGGACGTGGATTATAGGAATCTACATGGTTATTTGAAATGTGCCTTAAAATGCAGCACGCTGAGTTTTGAATCTGAATGGTTCTGGGCGGGTGCTGTGTTCTCTGCACAACAGCTCCGAGCTTTTCGCTCCGCGGCGCTCCGAGGAGGGCGTGGGGATGGCACAGCTCCTGGTGATGAGTAAAGGGCATTGAACAGGACTTCTTTCTGCCCTTTTTTCATCTGAAACGCTGACTCTATGGGATGCCTGGAGTCTGCAGCCCAGCTTTAGGTGGGTTGTGGCTCGTTAAACCTAAACTGGAACACCGCTCATTTTTGCAGTTCAGCTTTTAAACAATTGGATTATGTCTGATGCATCCTGATGGATCAGGAATAAAACTCAAGCCTGCTGTCTCAGAAGGTCAAACTTCCAAGGTGATTGAGAGCAGGAAAGCAGTCTCTGGCCCAGTCTTCTGGGTTTTTGAATATTTTATCTCCATCAGAGGCCCAGAGCGCACAGGGGAAGTGCAGTGGAGGTGATGGAATGGTATTGAGTGGATGGTAAGGGAGAAGGACACAAAATCTACGACTCTCTGTTAAATGAGGAAGATTTGTCCCTCCATTCTTTTGTAGCTTTTTTTGTCGTCTGATAATCTCATCTTTTCTGTGATCCTCTTTGCTCTAGCTTGTTTCCATGGGCAGTGAAAGTGTCTCAGCGGTTTGTAGTTAGTCTGGTTTGACTGTCGTTTGATATCTTGGCTTCTTTAATTAAATTTCTTTTGCTTTTCGTGAGCCACTTCGCGCTGCACTCCCTTCCCACAATTTTATTTGCATGAGCATGGAGTGTTTTTCTGGATAGGTTGTCTCGCAGTTACTCGTTCTCCCTCACTTCTACTTGTCAAGTCGTCTACTAGAGAATGGTGCAGTTTGTGGTTGGGCATGTGATTCTTGTTGAATGATAGATTTTGCCTACCTTTTTCCCCATCAGTAGTGGTTGCTACAGTTGTTTATCGGCAGTTTCTCCTTTTTTAGCAGAAGAAGGTAATAATAAGTAAAGCGTATCTGCGTTTGTTGATTGATCTGGGATGATCTTTTATCACTTTTCTGCCTGTGACATGGTTTCGTTGTAGGTTTAGCTTGTTAGCTTTCCGATTGTGTGTCCAGATTAATACCACTCCTCGGTATTCCTGCATGTTTAAACCAGGTCCTGTGCATTATTCTGCTGTGCACTCAGCTTTGCAGCTTGATATATAAGGTTTATATGGAAACAGGAGTGTCCTCTGTCCACGCCCCGTGCTCAGTGTGCTGCCTGTCCCAAATGCTCAAAACACTTGGACTGCACACAGGTGACCTCTTTGCACTGCCTTCCATTTTCATTGCCCAAGCTTTGCTCTCTGCACTGCCAAAATCGCTGCTGGCTGCAGCCACAGGGGAATGCCTGTGCCCTGCAGGGACACAGGTGCCACTGGGGCTGCCTGAGGTGGCCACAGCTCTAATTTCTGCTGTTGGGGCAATGCTGGAGTTGGAGACAGAGCAGAGATTGCAGCAGCAACCCTGCACACAAGCAAACAGACCCAGGAGGGGTCTGGGCACCGTGGGGATGTCCTTTCATAGCAACTTCAAATTTCAGGCTTTTACAGGAGGATTTAAAGCTGTCACAAAGAGAGAGCAGACAGGAGTTAAAAGAGAGATTAACCCCGACAGAGATGCGAGAGGAATCAGACTGGCGCAGTAAATAAGGCTGAATCCTGTCTTACATTGAAGGCTGGGAAGGGTTCAGGCTCCAGGGGAATGATCTGTGGGGCTGAGCTCCAGGGTCCATCCCAGAAATAAAACTCTGGTCTAAAAACGGGGCCAGAAAAAAGAACACAAGAACCTTGAGTTTAGGAAGGTGCAAACTGAGGGGTTCTCTGCTCAGAGTTAAATGGGGCAGGGATGAATGAGCAGGTTTTGCAAGGGCTACCCCACAAATGTGCTGCTGCTGGTGTAAGACCTCAGGGATTGCTTTTCTTCTTCAGAGGTACTACATAGCAAAAAAAAAAAAAAAAAGATATTAAAAATAAAATTGGGAGAATCCCAGGAAATACTTCCCAAGGACTAAGGAGAGACCCTCTGGTCTTACTTGCTGTGGAAGAGGCAAAGGTTCTCTGGGGAGAGGTGGCCAACTAAGACTTTTTTTAAAATGTAATTTTTTTTGGCAATTTAGACTAAGGATGATGCTATTTGCTAGCAGATTTAATCGTAAATGAGGGACCCCTTATATAAAAATCATAAATACTCATAAATGGGACGGAACTGGCATGATAAAGCTTAAGATAGAGAAGGGCCAGTGCCTGACTGAGAGTACTGGGTGTGTATGAAATGTCACTGACTGGGAAGGAGTGTTAACAGCCTGCATCAAAAATGTAATCATTGCTGTGATGCAGGAGAGCTGTTGGAACTGTGAGGGGACAAAGCTGTAAACATTCCAAACAGTATTTATGAGCAGCACAGTAAAATCTTGTAGTTTTTGTGGCTGGCTTTGTGGTTGGCCTTACCCCGCTCCCGGTCACTGTGTGTCGCCCCACATCCCCGGTGAATTTATGGTGATTTTGGGATAGAGAACCCAGAGCATGGTTTCTGAAAATCTCTCTCTGGGTTTTTCCTGATGTTCACGAACTGCAATTAAACACATGGTAGTGTGGGAGCTTTCCAAGCAGCAGTGGCTTGGGATGGTGGAGGTGATAAAGTCTGCCCAGGACCTTCTTGGTGGATGGAAGAACAACGGACCTGTCCCCCTGGTGCTCCAAAGCTGTCCCTTGGCACAGTGTCCCACGGTCCTTGCTGTGCCTGCTGCCTTTTGGGAGGACACAATCCTGAGCCTCCTCCCTCCGCAGGGCTCCGGCACTGTGCAGGTGGCCTGGGCCGGAGCCAGGGATGCTCTGTGCTGTGATCCCGGCACAGAAAAGAGCACCAGGGTGCCAGGGAGCCGAGGAAACCGGCCGGGTGCGTGTTTGGCTCTCGTTAGGAACAGCGCACAAAAGAATTGCTGACCTCGTTTCTGTGAGGCCGAAGAGTTTGTGTTCCTCCCCACCGGGGTGTGCAGAGCGTCGGTGCCGGGGGAAGGTCACCCTGCCTGCCCGGGGAGCAGGGGAAAGGCTGGATAACTCAGCATTCCGCAGGAACTGGGGCTCTGAGGTCTTTCTGCGCTGTTGGAAAGGAGTTTCCAGCCTGTGTGAAGCATTTGGGGCAGACGGGGCATTCATTGATGGGCTGGGGTCTGCAGGGGGAGAGCCCACGCGGTGCTGAAACAGCAATGGGAGGGCTCTGACTCTGCAGAACACTCCTCTGCCCGTGGGTGTGACCCGGTGTGGGGTGTCGAGTGCGTTTGGACAAGAGGACAGTGGGAGGAGCGCTGCCCTGTGACAGTCCGTGCCAGCGGCCTGCCGTTCATCCTCACCCCTTCCGTGCCAAACTGCGCTC
>VKON01000271.1:547424-594086 GCA_009741485.1 Malurus cyaneus samueli | reverse complement strand
AGACAAATTGGAGAGTGATCAGTCGTGTATTTATCTCTGAGTACCTGGGTTATATGCCATGGCCAATAGAGGCAGAATGAGGGCAGGAAGGAAGGAAATTGTGAAGCAGCAGGTGGTGTGAGGTTAGATTATGTGCTCCCTGTGCTTCACTCACTAGCCCCGAAGCTGGGAACAGGGGGCCTTTCACAGTGACTGTGGAGATCTTGCTTGGCTTTTGTCCTTTCATCAGAAATGCCAGATTCAAAGAAAAAAAAACAAAAAAGTAAAGTTGTGGGTGAGCTTCCAGGAGGTGCAGAGGAGTGATTGTAAAACCACGATCCCTTTTTATTGATAGTCAGAATTGTTCCCAAAGCACCTGAACACTTTACAGTTGATTTCAGCATTTGTTAAAACTCCCCTTCTAAAATGTTGAGCTTTTCCCAAAGAGGAATGTTTTTGAGCAGTTGCTCTTGGCAGCAATTGCATGGTAAAAACAGGCTTAAAAAAGATAGGCGAGTGATAAAATTCATATTGTAACATCTCTTAGATTTTTACTCAGTGACCAGCTCTTTACAAACTCCCTCATACCCGTTTGTGAGAGCTGAAACATTGAGGGTTCCTGCAAAACAATATTGTTTTAAACAACAGAGGAGCGTCTGGGCGTTATTTGCTTCCAAAGTGTTGTTGCTCGGAGGCAGATGGGAGTAGTTGCTTGGAGCTTAGTGATAAAGGATCTGTGGGACCTGTTGGTTTGATGAATGATGTGGGCTGGTGAAGGGTGGATCCTTTGGAATTGTTAATTGGTTGCTGGTCTGTGTTGTGGCTTGAAGGTATGGATCTTTGTTTATTTTAATGGTGAGTTAGAGTGGATGAAATGGATGGTATATTGGTGGTTGTGTTAGTGATTGTTGAGGTAGTTGGTAGGAATGGATCCTTTATAGTGTGGTAAAGGGCTGTGGGGTTGGGAGCAGTGAGTGCCTTGGGACACAGATTGTCCCCAGGGCAGTGCCAGCACCTCCTTGGGCACGGTCCTGTCCTGGCCTGGTGCAGTGGGGGCTGCAGGAGGTGTCTGCCCTGCTGGGAGCAGCCTGGGAGCTGTGCTGTGATCACACAGAGAGCCAGCACCGCCGCCACTGCCCCAGCTGAATCCGGCTTTTCTCACAGCAGGAACAAAGCATCCCTTGTGTGCCCACATCCCAGCTCTGGTTTCCGTGTGTGTCATAGCTCTGGGAGAGCCTGGGTCTGGCAAAAATCCCCTCTCCCAGAACCTGCATTTCTGCTGCAGTCAGAGCCTGACCTGGGCAGGTTTTTCACTGCTCTGTGCTGGCACTGCCGAGCCCACACATCAGCCCCTGGGGACAGCTCTGGGCCTGCAGACAGGAGGGACATTTTGAGGGGCTGGAGCGTGTCCAGGGCAGGGAACCAGAGCTGGCAGAAGGTCTGGGCCCCAGGACGGCTGAGGAGCTGGGAAAGGGCTCAGCCTGGACAAAGGAGGCTCCGGGGACCTGTGGCTCTGCACAACTCCCTGAACGGAGGGGCGCCGGGGGGGTCGGGGCTCTGCTCCAGGGAACAGGGACAGGAGGAGAGGAACGGCCTCAGCCTGCGGCTGGAGAGGGCAGGAGGGGACATGAGGAGGAATTCCTCATGGAAAGGGTGTTAGGAATGGCAGGAGCTGCTCAGGGAGGTTTGGAGTGCCCATCCCTGGAGGTGTCCAAGGACCCTGGAGGTGCACTGAGTGCTCTGGCTGGGGACAGTTGGGATTTGGCACAGATTGGACTCCACAAGTCTTGGCGGGCTTTTCAGCCTGTAGAGTTCCCTGTATCATGCTCCTGAGCCCCTGCCTCCTCTGTTGAATGTCACCCATTAGTTGTTGCCTGTTCTACAGGAAGAAGTTTGACAGTGACAATGCACCACAGCCTCCCCCTCACAGCCTTTGGGGCTTCAGTCTGTATTATACTTAGATATTCCTTCTTGTCTGCAGCTCCATTTAATCCTTGCCATCTCTAACATTGTCAGATGGGTCACTGTGTTCATGTGGTGCTGGGCTGAGTCTGTTAGGAAAATCCATGCAGTGGGTTTATTTGTGTGCCTTTTCTGTCCTTTGACCCCGTTCTGTTCCTTTTGTACCAGCTGGTTCATTTTGGGCACAGACAGGATTGCTCAGTACAAATAAGGTTTCTCAAAGTTTTTGGTTTGGTGAGGGTTGCTTTTTGTGTGTGATTCTTGTTTTGTTTGGTTGCGTGTTTTTTTTTTTTCTTTTTTTTGTTGAATAGTTTAAACTTTTTTGAAATTTTGGAATTTTTTATGGTTGGATTCTTTTCTGTTGAATCACTTTAATTTATTTATTTTCTCTTACCAAAATGCAAATTTAATCTATTCATTTACAAATAATTAATTATTATTTAAATAAAAAAAAATGCATTATGCTTAATAACATATAGAATTGAAGCAGCACTGGGTGAGAGAGGCATTGTGCTGTGGCAGTGCCAGCAGAAGGAACGAGCCCTCCAAAGGCTGCCAAACACAACCCAAAAACAGGGAGGAGGTAGCAGAAGTGATCTTTATTCAAACCATAAATTCAGGTATTGAAGGTATTGTCAACCCTTCGGTGTGTTTTCCACTTCCTCCTCTGCGTGGGAAGAACATTCCTTCACTGAGGAGCCTTTGAGCTGGAGCGGGTACAGGGAGAGCCCACGGTGCTGGAAACAGCATGGGAGGGCTCTGAGCTCTGCAGAGACACTCCATCTGCTCCGTGGGGTGTGATCCCGGTGTGGGGTGTCGATGGTGCGTGTTGGACAACGAGGAGCAGTGGGAGTGGAGCGCTGCCCTTGACAGTCCGTGCCAGCGTCCTGCACGTTCATCCTCACCCCTTCCGTGCCAAACTGCTGCTCTTCAGCTTCTTCCCAGCAACTGAGACACTCAGGGCTGCGATTTCTCTCTGTCTGCTTGCTGAAACCCAGGGGTGTGTGAGCAGTTGGGCTCCAAAGCTGTGCAGGACAGCCCCGGGGAAAGCATCACCCCCATTGCATCTCAGAATCACAGAATATGCTGAGCTGGAAGGCGTGCATTGGGATCACCCAGCTCAACTCCTGCCTCTCCACCTCTTTGAAATCCAGCCCTTTGTGGTTGTGGCCAAAATTGAATTTGAAGCTCTGATGTGGGTGTAGATTGTTGGTGAAAACAATATTTTTTTCCCCCACTGTGCTGTATCATGTGCCATTATATCAAAAGTTATCTCTATAAGAAAGAAAGTGGTCTGTATTAAGTAGTCTTCTGTGTGAAAAAAGGAACGTCCCAAAAAAGGTTGTATGGGGTAATCCATGTCATTTATGAAAGACACTGTAAAAAAACCACCCAGATGAACATGTAGCATGTGAAAATCTGTCCTTACAGTGCTGCTGGCTTCAGCAGCTGCAGCATGAAATGTGCATTTGCAGCTGATATTTGAAAATGCAAACAGAAAACAAGTCCTCAGACACTGTTGTTTGACTGGATGCAAAATACCTTCTGGGGTTTCTCTGAGGGAGAAGTGTAACTGCCCCTAAAATATGGTTTTCTACTTTCCTTGACAGTGCCAAGGATTCTAAAAACGCAGATCAGAGCCAACAAATAAAAGAAGCTGCTGTCACTTTTGACAGTGGTGCTGCTCCACATTCCAGTTATCCCACTGAACTGGGAACAACTGCTGGTTTCAGAGACCATTCCAGATACGGCTTTTCTCTGTGCCACAACACTGCAGCACTCTGACTTTCACCTCCAGAATTTGAAAGCGGAGTTGGACCATCTCAGGCTCTTGTCACTGTTATTAGCACTTGAGGAATGCAATCCAGTGGTAATTAGATTATTGCATTTTTTTGTGTTTCTAACAACACAATGCAGTAACTACGCTCATTCTTAGCCTTTGCAGCGCTGTCCATAGAGAAATGCATCGGGGATTTTGTGGGTATTGTGACCTTCATTGTGGCCAGGCTCAATTCAAACTGCAGTACTTAAAGGATTTTTAATCTTCAGATTGCTTTATGAAGTAATCCTCCAAGCAACCTGAAAGAAGTAGGTTAAATATGATTTCCGTGGTGGAGAGACTTATTGACTCGTTCCATGAGGCAGAGAATTAGTGTCAGATCTGGGATTAAAGCTGGAATGACCCCTGACAATTATTCTCAGAGTCTGGCTCTGCCTTCATTTGTTCCAGATCCTTTTCCCTCTTGGAGAAGTTCTGTTTTTAGTGCAGCTGGTTTTGCTCCTGCTGCAGAGACCAGGATGGAGTTGTGCAGTTAAGCTGCTTGTGCCAGCGGTGATTTTCTGAAGGGATGACTGTGAAAACGAATCCTAGATTTTCCAGGTAGTTCCTTCTCATGGGTTTAAATGATTGCTTTAGAGAACGCTGACTTTGGAAAAATTCTGGCTGGTGAACATGTCTGGAGACCTTTTGGGGTGTATTTGTCTCTGGGTGCTGCTGAGGGCTGAGGGTGTTGGGTGTGAATATCAGCACTGAGATGTCCCCTCAGACCCTTTCCTGTTGCTGTGGCTCGACCATCCCTGTTTCTGGAGGGGGATTTTCCAGGGATGTTCTGCCCTGAATTAATTAGATGTGTTGATGGGAAATCACATGTGACAGTGACTGCTGACATTGCCAGGCTGAGAACTGGAAACCCTGGGCAGTGCCACACCTCTGACTGCTCCACTGCAGCTGGACAGCTGTGTCCAGCTGTGTCCAGCTGTGTCCAGCTGTGTCCAGCTGGGCAGCCTGGGGTGTGGGCGCTTCTCCACACCTTTCCAGGCTGTCTGGAGGCTCCTTTGAGGGCAGCAGTATTCTCTGCATTTCTGGAGGTGAAGGGCTGACTGCTCAAACAGGCAGGGATATACATTTCCTTAATGTAAAGGCTAGTGATTAGCAGGCAGTGCTAATCAGCAGAGGAATCTGAAGTGCCCTTTCTCTTCATAGACAAATTACTTTTTTTTTTTTTTTTGCCTTGGTCAGCACCTTTTGATGTTGCCTTTAAAAGACGGTGTCTACTGGACACTTAGAGTACATATAAAGAAGGAATTTTTAGAGGTTGCCCAGAGCAGCTGAGGCTGCCTCATTCTTGGAAGTGTCCAAGGCTGAGCTGGACAGGCCATGGAGCAGTCTGGCATAATGGGAGGTGTCCCTGCTCAAGGCTTTTATGGATGGCCTCTAAGAGTCCTTCCCAACCATGGCAATTCTGCCATTCCGTGGTGTTTTTCATGAGTTGTAAAAGCACCAGTGACTCTGAGCTGGGCACATCATTCATCCCTTGCTGTGTGTGTGTCCAGGGATGAATTTTGATGGGTATCGAAGGAGGAGAGGGCTGTTACTCACCTCCAGAGCATCTCTGCAGGTGCTGCTGCCTCCTGCACTGAGGAAACAGTTCTGGGTTTTGTTTTGCTGGGCCTTCTGCTCCCTGATGGTTTTGTTTGCCTCTCGGGTGGTGGGGGCTGTGCTCACACTGTGCTGTGGGTTGGCCATGGTGTGAGCTCTGTGTCATGGGGAGAGGAGCCCCGAGGTGCCCAGGAGCCCCAGGAGGAGATGGGACAGCGCTGCCATGCTGCAGCAGAGGCAGTGTTCACCAATAACTCTTCATTTTATCCAGGTTTTCTTCCATAATAATTCTCTTCTGTGATGGTGCTGCCAAAATTGAGTGTATTTTAAGCAGCTGTGTTGCACGCTGTGCCTGCACAGTGGCCATACATTTCAGTGTCTTTTATTCCACGCTGAACACAAACACCTCCTGCCTGGCTTTAACCCTTTCTGCTGCCTGAGCATCCTGTTTGCTGCCAGCTGCTCTGTGGGGTTTATTGATCTTCGCCTGCTGGCACCAGCAGTTGGTTAACTTGTGCTCCGAAGAAGGAAAAGGCTCTGCAGCCTTTGTTCCTAAAAGCTTTTATTCCTGAAGTCGGAAAATAAATGTCTGAACATGCATTACCTGGCAAAAAAAAAGCCAGAAGAGACACATTACTGCAAATCCATGAGGCTGGGTGGCCTGCTAAAGAGCAGCTTTCTTTCTGTTTTACATTATCAAGACAATCCAAAGGTTTTTGTGCCATGGAGAGCCCATCTGGCCATTTCATATTGGCACATTAGCCATTAGGGCAAATTCTTGAGAAACGCCGGAAAACCAGGATCTGGCAGAGGGGCTGCAGTGGCAGTGAATTGTGTTGACCGTGGTTCTGTCACCAGGCTCAGTGTCTTTTAGCAAATGCTTATTTTAAAAAGAGACAGGCCAAAGGGAGGCATAAAGCACTCAGAACGCTGCTTAAAGGCATTTTTGTGAGGGAGCTGGAGCCCAGGGGAGCTGTGGGTCTGGCTGGTCCCTGCTGGGCTCCCAGCTGGGTTGGTCTCTGCCTGGTGTGCCAGGCACACCCCAATAGCTGATGTGGAGAAGTTATGGAAGAGGTCAGAATTGGTAACGGGAAGTCATAATGGTGAATCCTAAATAGGAAAAAAGGGTTACCAAATATTACCTTACAGCAGTGCTGCCTGGGTGCCAGGTAATGCATATTTGTGAGATTTTGGCCTCATTTAACTGAAGACAAACTCCCAGTCTGGTGGAGCTTGTATCTTCTGGCTCTAAGAGGAAAGTGGCAAAGAAATGTTATCTGAAATGTGCCCTTGGGCTGTACCTGCCATGCAGAGAAGGGTGGAAAACAATAATTCTGAAGTAACTTTTAGGCAAGTGTGGCTCTCAGCTGTGCCAGCTGTGAGGGGTTTTGGTTGTCACCTCTTCCTTCTGCTTCTCCCTCACCTCAGACCAAGGACAGTCTGTTCATCCACGCTTGCAGCCCATGCCAAACCCTCTGTCTGCCCTTTCCTGGGCAGCTGGCAGGGATTTTGTCTGCTGGACCCTGCTGAAGGCCAGCGTGGGATTCACTGATATTGCTCAGCAAGAGGCTGTCCCTGAGTCACTGATCCATGGATCCATCAGGGCTGGGAAGGGCCCCGTGGATCCAGTCCAGCTGTCAGCCAGCACCAGCACCTTCACCACTGATCCATGGATCCATCAGGGCTGGGAAGCGCCCCGTGGATCCAGTTCATCTGTCAGCCAGCACCAGCACCTTCACCACTAAACCGTGTCCTTGAGTGCCATGGCCACACTTCCAGGGATGGGGACTCCGTCGCTTCCCAGCAGTCTGTGCTGGGGCTTGGCAGCCTTTCCATGAAAGAAATTCTTCCATGTGTCCAATCTAAGCCTTCCCTAGCACAGCTTGAGGCCATCTCCTTCTCCCTTTCACTTGTAACCTGGAAGGGGAGGCTGACAGCCCACCTCACCGAAGATGATCAAAGCAGGGGGGAAACTGCAATCAGAGTTCAATCAGAGGTGAGCCATGACAGCCATCAGCTGTCCCAGGAGCTGCTGGGGCTCCATCCTGTTCCCTTCTGGGGCTGGTGCTGAGTTTCCCTCTCTCTCTGTGGGGCTGGTGCTGTTTTCCCCCCATGGGGTGTCTGTGCCCGGAGCTTCGTGCTGCCAGCAGAGGTTTTTTGGACTTGTGCGAGTCCAAAGGCGTGAGAGCGGCACGCTGGCAGCCCCGTGCCTGGATGCTGCCAAAATAGAGAAACCCCTTTATTTATAACAACTGAATTTGCATCACAAAAATATTTCCCTTCTCCTCAACATTACTACACTCTTAGGGGCATTATGAGATTCTTGGGTTTGCCCCATGCAGAACCAGGAATTAGACTTGATGATTCTTGCAGGTCCCTTCCATCCTAGGATATTCTATGATTCCATCCCTCTTTCTGCTTTACCTCTCTATCCTCAAATGTTTATGGAAAAGTTTGATAAAAGAAATCACACATACATGGGTGTGCCAGCAGGAGCGCAGGCTCTGGGTGCTGGTGCCTCGAGCTGGGCTGGCTGGGGGCTGCTCTGGCATCCTGGTGAGTGGCACCACAAGAGCTGGGCTGGCCAGGGGTGAATCAAAATACACTTTGTGAATTGGTGCCTGGAAAATAGAGCTGGGGTTCATCTGTCTGTTCTCTGCTGCTCAAGTGTCTCAAATTGCACCAAAATGTTAATGTGGACTCGGCTGAGTTTTTTTTTTTTTTTTTTTTTTTTTTTTTCCTCAAACCAATTACCTTAAGCCTAGAAGGAATTAAGATGTTTGTGGCTGACAGTGGAGGAGGTGATGGTGTGGTGTGTAAAAGTGGTGTACGACAATCATTTCGCCTCGTCTCTCGCTGCTATGAACTGGAACTGAGTATCTTACACTGAAATGTGTTTTGATGGGGTTTCCTGATGTCAGGAGAGCTGCAAGGCATTAATTTATTGTCATACTTGTGTATTGGATTTTCTGTGCCTGCTTTCAGCTGTGACTCGTGAAAGCCAGGGCAGAGTCTGGGGAGCTTAGGTTGATCTTACTTAAAACCACACTCAATTACATCCTCACAGCTTACCCGAGAGCTCGGCTGTTTTGGGAGCTTATAGCAAGCCCTGCAATGAAGACTCTGCCCTTCCCCAAGTCTGCAGCCGAGTTTCAGAGGTGCTGGGTTTGCTGTGTGCTGATGATGATGCCCCAGGGAGCGAATCCCACAGCAGCTGAGGTCCTGGAGGCAGCAAATCTCCAGGAGGGATGTAGTTCTGAAAACGAGCTCCTCTTGCTGCCTTGGCCTTTTCTTTGCCTTGCAGCTCAAGCACATTAAACAGATTAATTACTGGGATGTGTCTAGCGGGTACCAGGCTGGGAAGGACGGGGTATTTCATGGTGACTTGTGTGAGGGGTTTTGTGGGAGTGATTAACTTGGCAAGTGGAAAAAGGCATTTGGCTGAGCCTGTGCTTTGTGCAAGGCTCAGGAGCTGCATGAGATGCATCTTCAGCTTCTCCATGCAAAGCCCTGTGCCCTGGAGGTCTCTGCTGAGGTATCTGTGCCCTGCAGATCGGTGACTTCACCATTGCACAGGATTTAGGGGTGAGGACCTGGTGCTAGTCGGATGTCAGAGGCATGTTTTGTGTTATTGTTGT
This sequence comes from Malurus cyaneus samueli, assembly GCA_009741485.1. Lineage (NCBI taxonomy): Eukaryota > Metazoa > Chordata > Aves > Passeriformes > Maluridae > Malurus > Malurus cyaneus. The sequence goes on along the minus strand of VKON01000271.1, from coordinate 585,128 downwards.
CAAAATTTTAGCCAGACATTGAGGAATGTGTGAAAATACCAATATTCAAATAATTGCATAAAGATCCAAGTGACTTCTGTAATTTTAGGATGCTTGATTTTACAACTTCAGTATTTTTAATGTATTTTGAGCAAAGAGGAATCTTTCTGGGTAACTGTTTTAAAAGCCAGTTTCAGGAATTGACTGTGTTTTAATGAGCAAAATCTCAAATGCTCGAGTGAAGGAGTTGCAGGGGGCAGTTAAACATTAGCAACTGACGTTCCTAATGCCTGCTAAGAGCTCTCCAGACAAATGTCCATCAGCAGAGGGGGTTTGGTGTGGTCTGTAAGGATTGGGCTGCCCAACTCTCAGGGCAAAGGAGGTGGCAGTGCTTCATGCAGGGGCCCAGTCCCACTGTCTCTGCAGCTCTGGAGGTGTTCTGCAGATCTTCAGTGTCCTTTGTGTTTGCCCCGAGAAGTGTCACAGCTGTGATTTGTTCACTGTGGTCCAGAAGAAATGCGGTGTCTGTGAAGCAGGAGGTGATGAAGTGACGGGCTGAGGGACCAAACAGCTGATGAGGAAATTAACTTAGAGAAGCTTAACTTTGATTAACTTTGCTGCTGTGGCTCCCCAGGGATGAGAAGAACCAGTCCATCATCGTGAGTGGGGAGTCAGGGGCGGGGAAGACGGTCTCTGCCAAATACGCCATGCGCTTCTTCGCCACCGTCGGCGGCTCCGCCAGCGACACCAACATCGAGGCCAAAGTCCTGGCCTCCAGCCCCATCATGGAGGTAAAGCTGCACCATTTCTTCTGTCCTGCCTGCTCTGCTGTGTCTCTGCATGAGTTACAACGACAGTGAGAACCCTGTGGGTTTGCGAGGCCGGTGTGATTTACATCGTAGCCGTGTCCTGGAGCTGGACTAAATGCAGAAATACACCGACAGCCTCTGTTCAGAACACCCCAATTGCAGCTGCATTTCTTGGTGTCAGAGCTGAGCCTGGGTGTCCCAGCACAGCTGCAGGAGCTGGGCTTTGGTGGGGCTTTGGTGGGGCTTTGGTGGGGCTCCCGAGCAGACAGCCCAAGCAGCGCAGCGGCACCGTTAGTGCTTCATCACCTTCCTCCTCCTCCTCCTTTGTCACTGCTTGGTGCCTGCGATCTCATTATTTTATTGTACAAACATGGAATAGAAAAGGAAGAGATTAATCAGTTTCAGATATTTCAATGCATTTTTATTTTTGTTAGTTTTCTGTCGCTATCCATCCCATATCAACCTCTTCCCCCAGGCAACAGCAACAGGATGAAAGGATGTAGCCTTGAGCTGGGCCTGGGGAGGTTTGGGTTGCTCATCAGAAGGAATTTCCACATGGAAAGGGTGGTCAGGCCTTGGCAGGGACTGCCCGGGGAGGTTTGGAATGCCCATCCCTGGAGGTGTCCAAGGAGTGACTGGACACAGCACTCACTGCTCTGGGCTGGGTACAGGGTGGGCATTGGCACAGCTGGAGTTGATAATCTTGGAGGGATTTTCCAACCTAATTGATCTGTGATAGAGGAATAATAAGTCCCATTACAGGGAAACCTGTGCTTTGAAGGGAGCAAGTTCTTCTTATAAATACAAATGAAAGGCAAAAATCAGCTTTGTTCCTTTCACTGAGGCCAGATGCTAAAAATCAGTGTCTGAGTGCCTAAATCCCATTTTCCAAGCAGATTTTGGAGTCTTGAAGTGCCTTCAGTTGCTTTGGGCTTTTCCAGAATCCAGGAAATATTTCAGGCTCGTGTGACTTTCTTTTCAAGGCTGCTTTAGTGGAGCGTGGCACTGTCCTGTGCTTAACATTAGGCTTGGCTCAGCCTTTAGGGGAGCTTCCCATCATGGGGCCTCGTGCCAGATTGTCTGATGGACACAGGGGTGGTCCAGGGTGAGACCCAGCCTGGCAGGGAGCATGTGGGGGGACGATCTGGGGTGTCAAAATAATGCATGGTGCAGGAGAGGAGTGAGAAAAACCACCCAGGTGTGTGGCTGATGGGGAAAACTCACTGATTCCCAGTTTCCTTCTTCCCTCACCCATCTCCTCTGCCTCTGTGAAATGTAGCTGCAATACCAGGGGATGCTTAAAACCATCCAGGAAAAAAAATTCATAGTGCACACTATTCTTCTGTATGACCCCAGAATTTTATTGCTCTAATTTTCCTGCCTGTGTTCAGTTCTGGCTGTAATTTCCAAGTGCTGAGACCAGGCAACCTGCCTGTCTTTATTGGAAATTGATGAGAACATTGCCTATGCAGAAAAAAACATAAAAGAAAACTGCCTGGTTTGCAGAAAAACCATGGGCTTGGGGGGGAAGGAGACCTGCCCAGGAAAGCTGCTGGTGTTGACTCTGAACAAAGGTGGGGGCATCCTGTAAGGTGGAACAGGAATGCTGGGATGAAGATGATTTAATTACAAATACTTATTGCTGTTTATATGCATTTTTCTTCCATAAAAACCCTGGAGGCACCACATTTTCAGGGAAGAGTCCTCCCCAAAGTCACACTGTTGCTCTGCCTTCTGCATCTGGAAATGGATTTTCCTCAGATCCTCCTGTGACTCTTTATATAACACTGACTGCAAATTGAAGCGTTTAAAAAATTCAAAAATTCGGTTAAAATCTAATGTTTAATTTTGTTTGTTTTGTGCAGGCCATTGGAAATGCTAAAACAACGAGGAACGACAACAGCAGCCGCTTTGGGAAATACATTCAGATTGGCTTTGATAAAAGATACCACATCATTGGTGCCAACATGAGGACGTATCTGCTGGAAAAATCTCGGGTTGTGTTTCAGGTGAGGAGTTGTAGGGCTTTTTTCTTTTGTTCTTTTGTGTGCTGTATTCCAGGAATTCAATAGTCTGGTTTCTGTGTTTAAAAAAAAAAAAAAAAAAATCAAAACCTCTTTAGAAGTGGAATCACAGAATCATTGAGGCTGCAAGTGACTTTTTAGGACCATTGAGTGCAACTGTTCCCCCAGCACTGCCAGACCATCACTGAACCCTTGTTTAGTCATCATAATGGAGTGGTTTGGGTGGGAAGGACTGTAATGGTCACCTCATCCCACCCCCTGCCATGGCAGGGACCCTTCCCTGTCCCAGTTCCCAGCCCCATTCCAGCCTGGCCTTGGACACTGCAGGGATCCAGGGGCAGCCACAGTGCTCTGGCACCTGTGCCAGGGCCTCCCCACCTCCCAGCCAGCAATTCCTTCCCAATATCCACCTAAACCCACTCTCTGTCAATGGGAAGCCATTCCCCCTTTCCTGTCTCTCCACGCTCTTGCACAAAGCCCCTCTCCATCCTCCTTGTCATCACATCCCCACGGCTCTCAAACCCCTCCAGGGATGGGGACTCCACCCCTGCCCTGGGCAGCTGTGCCAGGGCTGGACAGCCCTTTCCATGAAAGAATTTTCCCCAATATCCAACCTGAATCTCCCTGGCACAGCCTGAGGCTTTTCCTCTTGTCCTGTTGCTTTCCTGGCAGAGACAGCTTCCAGGGGTGTCTGTCAGAGTCAGTCTTGGAGTTCTTTATTATTCCAGGATGATCCTCACCCTGGGCTGAGGTGTCCCTGGGCGATAGAAGTTAGATAAAGAGCCAGGGAGAGCAAATTGCAGTCACCAGTGCTCAGGTTTGAAGATGCAGGAGGGACAGGAGAAGGGCCCAGGAGGCTGACGATGTCTCTGCCACAGCACATCCCTCGGGTTTCTTGTTCAGGCTCATGAGAAGCTTTCTCCTTGTGCTTGGGGTGTATCTCAGAAGCACCTGCAAAAATTCTGTCTTTACACAAAAAAGTGCCCAAGTACAAAAATCCTAAAAAAATTACAGCTTTGAGAAGCCATGAAGAGTAAACCATCACTTTTTATGTTACTCTAGGTTTGCGGCTCAGTGCTCGCTGTCTCATTTAGCCTGGTTATTCCAGGGAGGGATAAGATGTGGAGGGCAATATGGAATGATTTTCTTTCTTTGCCAGATGGGTGACGTGTGTTGGTCAGGCTTGGCACCTCCTTTCTCCCAGGTGGCAAGGAAAGAATCCTCATGTTGGTGTCACTGCAGGGCTCTGGGTGGTGGGAGGCAGGGGCTGGGCCAGGGTGGCTCAGGGGACACGGTCAGGGGTGGGAGCACTGCTGTGACCTCTCGGTGCCCCTGGTAACTCAGCCTTTCCTTGCAGGCAGAGGACGAGCGCAACTACCACATCTTCTATCAGCTCTGTGCCTCCTCGAGCCTTCCCGAGTTCAAGGACCTTGGTCTCAGTAAGTGCTGGCACGTCCCCAGTGCCCTGGTGGCTGCTGCTGGCTCTGGGGACAGCGGGAGAACGCGCTGGGGCTCAGGGGCCAGTCACTGCCCTGGAGGAGGGCATGGAGATGGCTCAAAGGGCTCCTGCTCCTGCTGGGACACAGGGCTGTTCACTCTGTCACCAGGAGGGACAGCTCGGGAGGTGGGGGCCCTGGCACAGGGTGCCCAGGACAGCTGTGGCTGCCCCTGGATCCCTGGCAGTGTCCAAGGCCAGGCTGGACATTGGGGCTGGGAGCAGCCTGGGACAAGGGAAGGAGTCCCTTTAGGGTCCATTCCAACCCAGACTATTCTGGTTTTTGTGATTTTGTAAGAATTGGCAGCAGAGCCTCAGTGGAAGCCTGCTGTGGTGGAAGCCAGCCGATGCAGGGAGATCATGTGTTAATATTGTACTGAGCTGGCCTAAGGTGTGTATTTTAAATCAAATGTGGGCATGGGCTGATCTAGCCAGTGTCTTGGCAGGAGGGATTGTGTCCTTTGAATTAATTATGGGGTTTTTTTGGTGGTTAACTAGTGGAACAGGTTCGGTTTTTTCCGAGGATTTGCAGCAAAAAGTCTGTAGAACAGCTGATTGAGAGGATTTGCACTTGTGGCAGAGGGTGCAGGGATGTTGTTTAGTTATTCTTTTATCTTGACTATTTGTTGTTGCTTAGAAAGAAAAGCAAGGCTTAAACCAGGCTTTTAACCTGTTTTATATAGTGGGCAGGGCAGGTTCTGATCCTGCTGTGGGGTCTTGCAGAGGTTTCCATCCAGGCTGCAGAGGAATGGCAGATGAAGAGAAGGGCTCTCCATTTCTGGGTAATTCCAAACTTTAGGGTCACTGTGGGCACATCACCCACACAGAGCACACCACTTTGACCACTTTCAAGAGTTTCTGCGACAGGGATGTGTTTCATTTTTAAAAGCATACGCTGGGTAACGATGATGTCTGCTGGCATCTTAAAATTCAGACACAAATTACTTCAGCTCGGTCTGGGACATGGGTTGATGTGTGAGAGCTCCAGCTGTTGAACCACTTCTCTCTTCTTGGGGACACGTGGAGCAGGGAAAACGCCAGCCCTCTTGCTCCCAGCTCTCTAAAAGCACTGTCTGTGTTTGTGGTGAGTGGTGGTGGAGGCTGAGTGCTCTCCGCTGTCCTGGTGCATCACCCAGGACACGCTGGTGCTGTCGTGACTGTGGCTCTCAGCTCCTCATCCCAGGGATGAATGTGCAATGCCAGCAGCTGCAAGGGCCATTAGCACCCAGGAAGCCTTCCTGGGTCATTTCTAACCAAAATTTGGTGTCACTGTGTGGCAGTCTCCAGACGCTCTCTGTGGCACTTTGCTGAGTTGCAGCACACCCAGGTGTGCGCTGGGTTTGGGAAAGGAAGCAGTTCTTTCCAGAAATTAAGGTTCTTGGTGTTTCCTGCCCTCTCACCTTGCAGTAAGGAGACAAATGCCTCCCCAAGGTGTTTTGGTAGCTGTCAGAAGCGGGACAGCTCACAGTGGGGACAGGGATGTGGGTCCCTGAGCTGCTCCTGTTGGGGTGACACAGCTCTGCCCTGGCCAGAGGAATTGCTGGTGCTGGGCAGTGCTCTGTGGGTGCAGGCATGCAGAGTTCACTTGCTTTTCTTTTCTTTGGAGTGATGCTTTTCATTTCCAGCTTTGCCTTGGATTTACTGGCCTGTATGAAGATGACTAGTCAGGACTCAGATTTATTTCCTTGTGTGAGCTGTACTTACCTGTCAACCTTGTCTTCCCAAGGCTCATACAAAACATGAGGTGTCTTGATGTGAAAATCACGTGTCTTTTATTACACGTGGAGGAGGATGTATATTTTTCCATATAAAAAAATAGGAGCTGTTGCTTCTCCTTCGGGTCTTGGACAAACAAAGAGTTGTTGTTACTTCCTCTTATGTTGCAAGATGCTGAGAAACAAAAGAACCTCTAAGCATAAGTGAGCCCAGAGCAGAGAAAACCAAGTGTTGGCTTCAGTCAGAGTGATCCTAAAGGCTTAATTTTAAACTAGAAAGTAAATATTTGACTTCAAATGCTGATGTGCAATGCAAGTGCCTTTTGAAGTGTGGTGTCTGGCTTAATGATGCCTGGGCAGTGGTGCAAGGCAGGAATGTGTTTTATTTGTTTGCAGTGAATCAAAGGGTTTATGTGGTTGTTAAAATAATTACAGAGATCTTGAAATATAGAGGTTGGAGTCAATTGTAGCAGGGACGACTCGGGGCAGAAACAGAATCTGGTGTGGATATTTAGAATTGAAAGGTGATGTGGTGATGCCATCAGCCACACCAGCCCTGGCTGTGGCTTGCGGGGTGAGGAGCAGCAGCATCAAGCTGTGAGTGTGAGCTCCTGTTCTGCTGGGACATTGTCTGCCTGACCCCAATCAGCATTTCCTGCCCCCAGTTTCCAGTGCTTGAGTGGAATTATTGAAACCTCGGGGTGTCAGGGCTTTGTGTGCCAAAAAGAATTGAATATTTTTCTTTACAGCCTGAAAGTACAGCTAATGCAGAAGCCTGTGGGAGGGCTGGGAGGGGATGGGGAGCTTCTGGTGGCAATTTGAGTCAGAGAACGTGCAGATTGCATTGATTTTAAAGGTTGCCACTAGGCTGGCTGGAACACACAGTAGGCTTTTTCTCTGCATTCATGACGCTTGGGAAATATGTTTGTGCGTGTTAATGAGTGGGTTTTGGCAAATGACTCCTTCTCGACTCAGAGCAGGCTGAGCTGGTGCTGAGAGCTGATTTTGGGAGGCTGTGCAGGGGCTGGGCTCCCCCAGTGCTGTGTCAGGGCACAGCCAGCAGCTTTGGGAACATCTCCCTGCTTCGAGCCTCAGGTAGACAGAGCTGTGTTTTAAGGAGGGGAATCACACCTGCAGCTTTTTTCAGGGGACAGAAATCCTGCTTTCTTGTGGTGTTTGTGTTTGCAATGCCTCTCGGTGTCCATGGGGTTCGTAGGTGCCACCTGCAGTGACTCTGCTCAAGCACAGGTGTTACAGTGCTGCACTGCAGGCACTGCGAGCCTTCTGGATTCCCTGTGCTCCCAAGGTCTTGGGCTTCATGTGGAAAAGGTGTTCAATTACCTGAGTCAGTCATGGTGTGTGAAACGGGATAAGGAGTTACTGAGAGGAGTCACCTCAGTGTCTGGAATGGTCTGACCCATCCATGTGATGGGGCCGCTGATGGGGCTGCTGTTAGATCCCAAATGCACCACAGCACTGCCCTGACTGAGCGTGCTGTGCCTGGGGAAGAGCTTCCATCCCTGCAAGAAGCAGCCTTGGCCACTTTTGAAGGTCCTACTTCATCCATTTCTGACTAAACTGGGTTTAGAAGACAGGTGCCCTTCAGGGGAGGGGGACAGGGAGCGTCCCGTGCATCTTCTGGGGAGTGGCTGCAGCAGGTGAGTGCTGCTTGCTGATTATTTCTCCTTTTCTTCTCTCCCAGCGTGTGCCGAAGACTTTTTCTACACTTCTCAGGGAGGTGACACGTCCATCGATGGTGTGGATGATGCTGATGACTTTGAGAAAACCAGGCATGCCTTCACCCTGCTCGGTAAGGGGCTGCTGTGCCCGAGGGCTGCCCAGCAGAAGTCTCTTGCAGTTGTTTTCATTGTTTTGCCTGAATTACAATGTTCCTGTTGACCTAGTTGGCTTTACTCTGTTCTTGAGCAGGAGCTACAGAAGTGTTTCTTGCTGCTGTCTGTGGAACAGCAGTGAAATGGAGAAGGACATAAAATTTAAGAGCAACTTAAACCATTCTGGAGTCAAAGCAGGGCTGCATTATTGACTTGCTGTTTTTCACCCTGTTTACAGCAGGAAAAGAGCTATTACCCTGCAGTTCAATCTGTGTTGTGGTTGAGGGTGATGTCACCTCTTGGATCACAGTGTTGTACCGAGTGGCTGATTCCTGGAAATAATGAGCTGAGTACATCCCTGCTGTGCAGAGTCCACATCCCCAGGCAGCTGCACAATCTGAGTGTGACCAGCCCCTGTGCCTGCAGAGGGGGCAGAGCTGGACCCTGCCTGTGCCAGGGCTCCTGGGAGGGGAAAAACACCCAGAAAGGAAAACTTTCCCTGTTTATTTGTATTTATATCTATCTGAAACCAAGTTTATGGATGCTGGTTAGTCTCGGTGCCTCTCGGTTCCATTTCACAGCTGGCTGTGAAAGCCCTGACCAGCTGTGCCTGCAGTGAGTGTGGGGACTCATTGCAAGCTGTAAAACTGCAAGTGTTTCCCCAAAATCTGTCCTCTTTGTGTTTGAGGTGGGCTCAATCTCTTTCTCTTTGGGGTGACAGCAGAGTTTTGTCTTTACCCTCCTCTCGTTCAGCTTGTGTGACTTCTAACTGTTAACTACTTAAAAAGTTTAATTCCTGATTTCTCCAAATTTGCTCAGAGGATTGTAATCCCTGGGGAACTCTCTGCCCACTCCCTGGTGTGTGTATTCTCTCTTTGGTCTTTGCCACCCCAAGCAGCCTTCCTCTCCCCTCACAGCTCCCTGGGATGCACTGTAAGAGCTTCTTCCCCTGGGGCTGCTTTGATGATGTTTTTCTGTTCTCCACGTGCTCCTCTGTCTCTGCTTTTCCTCATTTTCCTTCAGTATTTCCCAGCTCTGCTTCTGTTCAGAGCTTGGTGAAATTGCCACTGCAGTTTCCAGTCTTGCGTTTCTGTGTGTAACGAGAAGTCTGATTTATCTGCAGATCCCAATCCTAGCCAGGCTTAACTCCAGTTAAAGAGTTCCAACTAAGAGCAGAGCATTGCTCCTTTTAGTAACCTTGAAACATTCCTCACTGTACTGATAACAGAAAAGTCCCAAGAGACAGAAAGGGAAGCTCTAGATAATTCAGAAACCAGCAGGTGATGTCTCAGACCTTGGGTGAATAATTAGAACACTGGCCCTGAGCACAAAAGGGACAGAGAAACCCAGCTGGGATGTGAAAAAATGCAAGATATGGCAAGAAAACCATGTGCAGGCTGCTGCTGAGCAGAGCTCCTGCTGGGAACGCCTGTAAATCCTGCCAGAAAAACAGATGAAACAATATTTAGATAAAACACATAAAACAATAACATTTACACCCCCAGTAAAGACCCACGTAGCTCTTGTGGAGTCTCTGGGGATGGTAAGGCAGAGCTCCACACCATCTCCCTGGTGACCTGCTGCATCCAGCAGTGGCACCAGTGTGGAGACATTGTGCCTCGTGTGCAGGGCTTTAATTTTCCCTTCTGTTTGCGGGACCTTGGCAATGGGCTGGAATGTCTGTGCTTTGATTGCCAGGCTGTGATCACAGAGGAACAGCTTGTTGTTCTGTGAAAGCTGCAGAGCCCCTGTAACTCTGGTCCTGTTTGGTCACTGTGGAGCAGCATCCTTGCTTTTGTGCACATTGAACCCACCTGTATTAAAACTGAGAGTTCACAGTGTGTTTATTGAGAGGAGCCTCATGATTCTGGAAAACAATCACCTGGGAAGCAAATCAAGCACTGCAAGTGCCTTCAAATAAAATCAAAATGGTGTTTCATTTTCCATTGTGACAACCAGCTGTCGATTGTTCCTGCAGGGGTGAAGGAGTCCCATCAGATGACCATTTTTAGGATAATCGCTGCCATTCTGCACCTGGGGAACCTGGAGATCCAAGCGGAGCGGGACGGGGAAGCCTGCAGTGTGTCGGTAGGTGCCTCAGGGCTGGAGCACGAGGGGAACGCTCAGGAGTGGGGCTGTGTTCAACGTTGAGCTGCACAGCACTGCCCTTCGGTAGAAAGCCTTTTCCTCCTGGTTTTCTTTGCCTTTTTTGAAAGCACATCATAATTTCCTAGTTGCTGTGTTTGTCCTGGGACATAATGCATTATTGCTCCTCTCTAGCCAGCCTGAAAGCAGGATTGTTCCAAAATTACCTTTGGCTCCTCCTGCTTCCTCAGGACACCCAGAGCAGGGTGCTGACGAGTGGTGACACCGATGGTGACACCAGCACGAGGTGTGATGCTTCACAGCCTCCTTCCTGTGGAGCTGCTGCTTGTAACATGGCCAAAGGAGCTCTGCACAGTTAATTAGCAAAAATAAATAACACTAAAGACGCCTCAGAGGCAACTTTTCTGTTTCTGTGTTTGTTCAGAGGTGGGGAAAAATAAAGCAATTATATGGGAAATACTGTCCTGTAAATTATCATTGCCTCCCAGGCTGGGTCGTTTGTTCCTAATTAAAGTATTTAAAAGGTTCTGCACACACTTTAGTGTCACCCTTGAGATAACATGGTGTTCAGTGAGTTAGATGCTGGGGCTAATTTACTTGATATTTGGCAAAGTGGATATGTGAAAGCCGCCTGCTTCAACAGTGTTGAGTTGTGTTAATGAAATTCATGTTGTTTAATTACCTTCAAGTGTAATTGCAAGGTATTAAATCAGTTCTGTTACAACCTTGAGTCCGTAGTCAAAAAAGGTATCGTGGCAGTAAAGCATCCTAGGATTCTTGTAAAACACATTTTTTTTCTCCATTCCCAATCCCATCCAGCATTTCTAAGTACACTTATCTAACTGGAAACAATTCACTTCTCTAGATATGTATTATTACACTGTGGAAGGGTAAATTGTTCTCTCGTTGTCCAAAAGGCAGTGCCTCTATTTTAGCCGAATAGAGACTCAGAACTGCTTTGTCTTAATTTGAGCGGGGGAGAAATACATCACACTGGAGAAAATTGAGTTCACATATAATTTTATTAATTGTGCAAAGCCCAGGCCCTTGTGGCAGCGCACGATTTATGGATTTGTTACTCAGAGTGGTGTTGTTTTGAGCAAGGCATGGTGTCGTGGCACATCCTGACCTTTCCCCTGAGGCATGGCCAGGGTTGGGCTGGGGGACAGAGTGGCTGCAGCTCAAGGAGTGAGGTGAAAAGTGCTCTTCCCTGTGGAAATCTGCTCTTGTGAGGACTGAGAGCTCAGGGATAAGCAGAGCAGAGCTGGTCCTTGGTGTGAGGACTGGCACAGCGGGATGGGTGTCACGGCTTTCTGGCCATTCTGTCACCTGCAAAAAACACAGCCTTCCCCCAGACAGCTGTAAAACGCTGCTGCTTCTTGCACAAATCTGTCAGCTTGGGTGTTAAAATGCCACTCTGGGGTGCCCCCAACCTGCTGACTTTGCCTTTGTTCCCCCCATCAGAGCGAGGACGAGCACCTGAGCAACTTCTGTGTGCTGCTGGGCGTGGAGCACAGCCAGATGCAGCACTGGCTGTGCCACCGCAAGCTGGTCACCACGGCCGAGACCTACGTGAAGAACATGTCCCTGCACCAGGTGGTGAACGCCAGGAACGCCCTGGCCAAGCACATCTACGCCCAGCTCTTCAACTGGATCGTGCAGCACATCAACAAAGCGCTGCACACCACCGTGAAGCAGCACTCCTTCATCGGCGTGCTCGACATCTACGGGTAGGCACGGTCCGTGCGGTCCTGGCTGCACAAGGGGACTTTTACAATTGGTGTTCCCCTTCTGGCAGGGTGCGCTGAGCCTTGGCTGTTGGCAGAAGATGGGAATAATAGAAACAGACACGAAAATGTACTGTGTGGTTTGCAGTTTTGATCCTCCTTCAGACTGTGCAGCCTTCACCTCAAAATGGTGCACGTGGGTCTGTGTGAGCACCCCAACCCAAACCCTAACCACCTAACCCTAAACTTAACCCTGACCCTAACTCTGACCCCCTAACTCTGACCCTAACCCTCTAACTCTAACCCTGACCCTAACCCCCTAACCCAACCCCTAAGCCCCTAAACGTAACCCTAACCCTGTAACCATAACCCCCTAACCCAAACCCTAACACCAGCCCTAACCCTAAACCCCTTACCCTGAGCTGTGTGAGCACTGGGTTCTGAGATTTACCTTCCCATCATCTCCTGTGCTGTTTAAAACAACATCAAAGATGAGCTGGGGTCGAGGTGCCTGCTCTTGCTGTGGGGTTTGAGGAAATTGTTTTACTTCCTTAGCTGTGAAGGCACTGCTGCAGGGCCCTGGTGCAGGGAGAGCTTTTGGAGGACCTTGGGAACCCAGAGGGGATGTAAGGTGCAAAAAGCTCTTGCACGGCTTTCATTTTTCAGTCTCAGGGGCAGGGAGCTGCTTTAAAATTGCTCTGGGTACCAGTCACTGCCTGGTTTGTCATCCTGGCACTTGAGTGGTGGCGGGAGAGGAATGTGAGAGCTGTCTGTGAGTTCACTCTCGCTGAAGTGCTGCAAAGGAGCAGAAGATGGAGGAAAAAGGAAGGGAGGGATTTGGTCAGTTGTGAGGTGGGAAAAGAAAGAGATCTAAGGGATCCCGTCAGTTGTGAGATGGAAAATGAAAGAGGTGTTGTGGGTTTGGGTTTTACCCTCCACTCTTTCAGCAGCATTCCTTTCCTATTTCTCTGGAAAAGCAGGACCAAGGAGAGGTCCCAGGTTGCCCAGGCAGGCAGTGGGTGCTCCGTGCAAGGCCAGGCTGGACGGGGCTGGGAGCAGCCTGGTGGAGGGGAAGATGTCCCTGCCATGGTACTGGGGGCTGAGTGACCTTTAAAGGTCCCTTCCAGCCCAGACCATTCTGGGGCTCTGTGGTTCTCGGGGGGACAGCTGTGGCCTCCTGTTCTCCTAAATGTGTCAAGGTGCGTGGTTGCTGCTGTTCCGGAGAGAAAGGTGGAATGCACGAGTTGCAGCTGCTCCAGGAGCCAGCCCCGCACCAGTGCAGTCACTGCTCTTGCTCAGTCCCAAATCCCAAATCCGTGTCGTGGCAGACTCCTCTGAAGGTCTGTCAGCTCTAGGGCATCCTCAAGTTCAGAGTGAGATCCTGCTGAAGCAGTTGAGGATCAGAAGAAGAAAAGCAGTCTGTTTTTATGGCTGTAACACCTGTGCAGTGCTGGAACTGGATCTCGTCTGTAAATCCTCCCATGAGGTTTCTGCAGCTGCTGGTGTTTGGGGTGCTGGTTTTGGCATCTGCTGGACTGCCACAGTCCCAGAAAGGATGCCAGGAAGTGCTGGAGCATCAGAGCAGCCCCACTGTGTGCCCATCTCCATCAGTAATTGCTGCCATGGGGCAAGGTTTGCAGAAAAACTGCTGTCAAGTATGACGGCAATAGGGTTCTGTTTGATTTGGGGTTTCAGTGGGATAGCTTGGGGTGAGGAGTTTGCTCTCATTTGTTTGCAGGTTTCTGGCTCTTTTGGGTAGATAGCACAGGATCTGGAATATCTTAAATAAGGCACAAAGACTGTCTGAGATAAATACGCTGTTTCCCATCACTGTCCCTACAAATACAAGTTTTTCTGCAGGCTAGATTGTGACAAATAAAGCTTTGAGGTGGAGCCCTGTGGGTGATGGTGGATGAATACAGAAAATTGGATGCCTGAGTTAGGGGATCAGACTTTCAGAAATCTGAGTGAAAGGAGACTTGAGGATAAGGCTCATGAAAGATTAATCAGGCCTTGAAAATCTGTTAGTGTGGAAGAAAAAGCTCCTTCAGCCGCAGGTCTGGCGTCACGTCCGGTGCGTGGGTCAGGAGATGCTGTCACAGCGCTGGTGACACCAGCAGGGCTTTTCCAAAGGACCTGCAGCTCCTGTGGGAGAGGCAGATTTGCAGGGGAGGGTGTCCATGCTCTTGGCTGAAATGCTTGTGAGAGTCTGGTGTCCTAAGGAGACCATAAATCCCTTTCATGAATGGGTATTGCTGTCTAAATGCTGAGCAATTAACAATGCAGTGAATTTGGGTGATGATAACCTGACTCTGCTGCCCTTTAATGTGGTTTGGTACTCCTAATGCATGGTTTTCTTAATGTTTTAATGCATTTTGCTAACTATTAGAATTTCTTTCTCCCAAATAGATGGTGGTTTTTCCTTTGCTTTGGGGCAGGTTTTGAGCTGGAAAGGCAGGGTCCTGCAGCCCAGAGTTGGAAAGGCAGGGAGGCCACAGTGCACAGCATGCCCCTGACATCCTGGGAGCTTCTGTGTCCCAGTGTTCCTGCAGGAGCACTGTCCCCAGGGTGGGATTTCTAGGGATGGGATCCAATCAGAGGATGTGGGACCTGTAGGGTTTTTTTTCTGACTTCCTAATGCTTGGCTTTGCATCCTTGATTCTGTGTCAGTGCTGAGGTGCGGCACTGAGAGCCTTTCTGCGTTCAGTGAGATGGGGTTATTTGCTGTAGCAGCAGCACTGCAGGCTGTCAGAAGGGTGGGTTCATGTGGCTCTCCTGGCCCTGGTGGGGATGGCCTTTTCCCCCTCTTTGCCTCGTGAAGGGAAGTGTGAACACCCATGGTGTGTGCTGGAACTTATTCATGAGTGTTAAATATTTTAATACAAACCTCGGTGCTGCAGAGGACTTAGGAGATACCAGCAGAATACACAGCAGAATGGGGAGCAGCAGAAAAACGAAAATATGCTGTTGGGCACTCAAAAATCTGCTCACAAGAGCTGTCCCAAGCTGGATGTGCCTTCCAGGGAGCCACAGAGATGGGCTGGAGTGGTGAATTCGCTCATTTATTCATCAAGATGCTACGCACTAAATGAATAGAAACCATCAGGCACTCTGTTGCCTTCCCCACCAGGATGTGCCTCAGTGCAGCCACTCAGAGCAGGTAGGGCTGGCAGCTAATCTGCTTTGTCAATTAGCAAATGGTGCTGGTAGAGGTCCTTAATTAGCCACTTTGTGAGACCTCTCTTGGAGCTGGTGCTGCCCAGCAGCTCTGCCACTCGCTGGGAGGGTTCATAAATCATATCTGGGGGCTTTGAAGGGCAGAAGAAGTTTTTACTCTCATTACTTTTCCCCATGTACCCCCATCCTGATTGAGTTTTTCCACCCAGCTCCATCTGTGTTTTAATCAAGTCTATTCTTGCCCTGGTGCTGTGGTGAAGGTCCTGCCAAAATTGTGTTTCCAAAGAGCCCTGGGGAAGTCACATCCCCTGAGTTGTGAGAACGGGAGGCACTGATCTGCTCGGCTGTGCAGCCAAGAGGGAGCTCTTCAAGGATGCATTCACCACCGAGGGCCAGGCCAAGTGCTTGATCTCAACGTTTGCTGTCCCAGACACCAGATTCTGTTGCATCAAAGGCTGTAAATCCCCTTTTCTGGGAAGGGAGTGGGTTAAACATCCTCTGCTTGGCACAAGTGGCAGTGCCAGCCCCAGGGCAAGCAGGAGGAAAGCAGTCCCAAGTTTCCTCAAGGACTGTGGGGGTGATAAAAGCACAAAACCAGCTCATTTCTCCCACTCCCCTTTTCCTTTTGCCATTTGGTGTTGTGTTTCTCATAATTATGTGTGGTGACGGCATTGTCACCTGTGAGGACATGGGGAATAACTGCGTCTCCTGGGTAACAGCAGGGTGGGCCTCAGAAAGTGGCACAAGTATTGATTATTTCGAGGAAGAGAGGCTGGAAATAAATGGCTTCATTTATTCAGTGTTTGAGGACTGCTCTGCCAGCTCCTGCAGTGCCTATTACCCCAGCAATTATTTAGTCACGTATTTATCATTACAGCAGCTTACTCATTGAGCACAGGAAGCCGTCCCACTTCTCCCCGTGGTTTAATCCTTACACTCATGCATCAAAGACTTTTTTTTTCCCTTCCCCTTTACAACTAAGCCTTAAAAATAGAAATACAAAACACATTATTCCCAGTGGTAGCTCAAAATGCCCTGTTTGGGTTTTTAAGAGCAAAGCTGGTTCCCTGTGCCTGTCCCTGGATGTTGCATGATTCAGCCTCAGGGGCTCTGCTTGGCTCTCTGCTCCTTACCTGTAGTTTGTGTTACTAAAACTGTGTTTTTTCCTTTCTAACAGAGACCAGGAAGCCAATTTTGGGCTTGGTTTGGAGATGATGTGTGGAAGGGTAGGATAATGTTTTGGGGCAGAGAGTTGTGACAGTCTTAGTGGATCACTGAGTCCAGCACCAAGGTCCCTCTAGGGCTCCTCTAAGGAATGTGGAGTTGGAGCTGAAATCACCATTCCTCCCCTTCTGCCCTCCAGAAGTTGCCTACTCACGTGTGTCTAATTTTTGTGCTGACAGGGATGCAGTACAGAAGCTATAATTACAAATTTAATACCTTCCTTTTCTGCTCTATTAAATTCCATTAAAAATAGCATGTTGGGTCTTTTAAGATGGCAGCTAGTGTTTCCTCATCACCTTTGCGGCGAATGTATTTGGACTTAATATTTCATAATATTTTTCCCCAGGAGAGGCGGTTACATTCCTTGTCTCAGGCAGCACTGACGGGCAGGAAGCTGCAGTCGTGCCAAATGTCTCATTCGTGTGTAGCAGGAGGGACCTCTTGAGTCCCTCGAGTTGTGCCATGAAAAGAGAGATGTTTTGAGGGAAAAAAGTGTGGATCTGGGATAGGAGGGATGGAAGGAATGGTTAAATAACTGGTGTTCCCCAACAGATGACCTGGTTGCAGGGACAAAAAAAAAAAGTAATGTTTTGAGACAAAGCAACGCTTAATGCTGATTTATTCATTGCTTTGCAGGTTTGAAACTTTTGAAGTGAATAGCTTTGAACAGTTTTTGTAGTCAACGTATGCCAATGAAAGCATCAGCAGCAGTTCAACTCGGTAAGGTCAGCTTGGAAATGTTCCATAAAACTGAGCAGAAAATGTAACAAGGCGGGCTGGCTGTGTGTCTGGCTTCTGCTTAGTGGCGTTTACCTGAAGATGCCTCCTTGGGATACCTTTCTCCCAGACATGTCACTGCAACAGCTCTAGACATTCCTATCAAGCTGGAAAATGTTTCTTAGTTGATGCACAAGCTTGATCCTGGAAATGGACTTGCACATGGTCTGTGTAAAGGCTCCAGATTCCTCTGAACAATTATGTAATTTGCCTTTTTCTTTGTGCTTTTTCAGCCCTTAAACAAAACCTGGATGGTGTCCTGTTGATTTCCAGTGTAAATTAAAATAAATGATGGGTGTGGAAACCTTAAGCATGGCTTAAGCTGTGAGACGAAAACTCTTTATTAAATGACAGGACTGGACACAATCCCCACTTTTCACTTGGGCATGCCTCACAAAAACCAGAAATTTTCCTATTTTATTGAAACATGCATTTACCTGCACTGGAAATAAAACCAGTAACAGGTTGTCTTCTGCTTTGGTTGTAAGTAGGGAAAAAAAAAATTATGATTAATTTCAGGGTACAGGGGAAAACTTGTTAAGTTTGAGCAGCTAAGTACTGCAGATTAGTTTGGCCCTTTGAAACCATATCATATGCATGGACATGAATATTTGCAGTCTATCTAATGCATCAGATAGATCACTGCTGCTAAAAATGAAAAGTAAATTATGGATTGTATTTGCACTATTCATATCTTACTTGGTATGTCTAACTATCGCTTCTGAAGCTTATAAATTCAAACTCCAAGATGACATGTTTGAAGAGATTTAAAAAAGCTATCTTTGAAGGGAAAAAAAGTGCATTTGAAAAATCATTTTTTAATATGCTTTAGAGTATCTCAGAAATAGCCAGAGACAATTTATCTGCTTGGGCAGAGGTCTGAGATGCGTAAGCCATGCAAAGATTTTTTTTTATTGTGAGTTTTTTAAAATAAGGATTTGGAAGTGTTCCTGAGTCAGTGAGATGCTGGTGCTGATATCCCTTCTAGGATGATGGGGGCTCTTTGTGAAGCTCTGCTTGCAGATGGGGACACGGGCTCTCAGCCCTGGCTGGGCTCCCAGCTTGTGAACCCGCTGCAGGTCACTGCTTTAATCAGCAGAGCAATAAAGCAGAGGAGCATTTTTGTCAGCCCGAGAGATATGTGTGTCATTGCCACATCAGCGTGTGGCTTCCTCCCTGCCGCAGCGACAGCTTCAGTCATTTTGAGGTGTAAATCATCTAAATCCTTATTTTCCCGGTGTGACCATTTTATTTTCCTTGCCAGGAGCCGGGCTGTGCGAATGGCAGAGCCTGTGCAGGCTGCACATGGAGCACCAAAGCTCTGGAATGCTGATCCCAGCCGGGGCAGGGTGTGGGGCTGTGCTCTGCTGGCCGGGGCTGTGCTCAGGGGCTCTGCTTTCTCCCATTTGCAGCACGTGTTCAAGCTGGAGCAGGAGGAGTACATGAAGGAGGGAATCCCCTGGACTCTCATTGACTTCTACGACAACCAGCCCTGCATAGATCTGATCGAGGCCAAGCTCGGCATCCTGGACCTGCTGGATGAAGAGTGCAAGGTAAAGAGCACCTCCCGTCTTCCTAACAGTGTTTTTATTTTTATAAAAGATCCAGGAATGGCCTTTAACCTGTGGAGTCTTGCAAGTGTTTAAACATCTCCTCTCATGTGTATTGAATGTGCTCATGGCAAGAGAAGGCTTGAGTGGGTGTTTGCTGTGGTTTGGAGCACTTAGGAGCCTCCTTGGCAGGGTTTGCTCCACACCCTCACCGTGTGTAGCCTGGCTCGTGTCTCTGGTCTGGCTGTGCTTGGGAATAGCCGTGGATTGATGTTTTTGGCATTGCCCAGGAGCGGAGATCCTCTCAAGCCTGTTTTGCCTCCGGAACCTGAGTCCTCTTGGAACAGCTCTTTAAGGTAAAGCTCACTGTGTTTAGTGTGCAGACTTCAGAGACTTGTAATGCTGGAGAGAAGTTTGCTCAGTTTTGGCCCCTCTCTCTCATACTGACTGAAATGAAATCCTGTTTGAAAGCTGAGAAGGAAGGCCACAGTCACAAACCTTAGTGACAACACATGAGAAAGGCTGGACTCGGTGTTCACACATTGTTCAGTCATGAATTGTCACAGGTACCTGGGAACAAGAAGTGTCAGGTGGCAGGTTTCCTTGCGAGGTTGGGATGTCTGTTTTGAAGATCTTTGATGCTGGAGACATCCTGTTGGAAGGGAATGGGGGGTGCCTTGAGGGGCCTTAGCCTGGTGTTGCTGTCCTCAGGAGGGGTTTCCACTGAGGCTTAGATTTGTTCTGTGCCAGGAAATGTCCTTCTGACTGTGGGAGGGCTTTGGTTGCTTGTGAACAAGGGTAGGGAGGAGGGAGGCAAAGTGCTGGGAGAGCTGAAGTAGGGTAGGGGCTCTCACCAGGACAGCCGAGTTGATGAGAAGGACAAAGGAATTCTCGTTGTGCCCAATGGATCTGCGAGTACAGGACAGGTCTGGCAGCCACGAACCTTAATGCATCAGAGGCAGAGGGTTTGGATCCATTGTTTAGACAATTTCCCTGGACAAGGATGTCAGACCTGTCTCTGGGTGACCTGTGAGGTGTTTGTGTCCTCCAGGTGCCAGGGCTGCCTTCCCAGCACGGTGCCTGCACACCCACCAGCTCAGCCCTGGTCTGGCCACAGACACTCTGGCAACCTCTTTGTGGGGAGCTGGGGTGTGGGCACTGCCCTTGTCAAATCTGCACTCAGGAAATCTTAAAAATGAAAGCAAATTATCCTTAATTTGATGTCCGTAAAAATAGCGCCTCAGCCAGCGCTGGCTCGAAGAAGGTCAGATTATTGGCTCGACATTCAGCACCATTTCATCTGATCTCTGTTCTGTGAAGCCCTTTACATTTTCCAGGCTCAAACTGTCTCCTGGATGCAGTGAGGACCACAAGGGGTTTCCCTGATGCTGGGAGTAGCACTGTGGTCCTCTTGAGCACCTGTCCCTGGCAGCTGCTGGTGGCATTGCTGGTGGTGACATTGCAGCTCCCATGCACCAGCAGTACATCTGCCTGGTACTACATTTTCATCATTTTTGACAAAAAAAAAAAAAAAAAAAGGAAAAAAGAAGAAAAGAAACACAAGATCTGTTCCCTCCCCGTTCTCATCAAATGCCAATTATCTGGGTGTTTACCTGTCAGTGGGGGATGCTGTCATTAGTCACAGGCCCATATTACCGGCCCTGTAATCGCCTCTTTTATAGCAACCTGCAAGTGTTCTTCAGATTTATGAAAAATTCAGCAAAACCTGTCAGCTGAAAGCACCAGTTTGTGGATGAAAACTTTCACCCCCATGGCAGTGTTTCAACTCCTGGGGTGGGACCACAATACGGTAATTACATGCCGCTCGTTGGAACCTACAGCAGTGGATAAAACCACTCTGGGACGTGAAACAGTGTCAGAAGAATATTTGGTACATAATGACGCATTAGTGCAAATGCAGAGGGTTTGTCTTTAATGTTCTTGCTTCACAGTGTGGGGTTTGTTTCAGTCTTTAATGTGTTGTTGGGGAGGAGGTGGCTGGGTACATGCTGAAGCAGCTCCAGAAGTGGAGGTCATAGGAGAGTCTTCTTGCCATTTAGGGGAAAATTGACAAAGGAATTGGCAGTGGAAGAGAGGGCTCTTGAATGGGGATTGGAGGTAAGGACTAAACTGTCTCATGCAAGCTAATGAGAAAGCCCTGAGTTCTTAAAACAGACTTTAGGATGTAGAATCACAGAATCCCAGAATGGTTTGGTCTGGAAAGGACCTTAAAGATCATCTTGTCCAACCCCTGCTATGGCAGGGACACTTTCCCCTGTCCCAGGCTGCTCCCAGCCCCAATGTCCACTGGCCTTGGACATGCCAGGATCAGGGGCAGCCAAGCTGCTCTGGGCACCCTGTGCCAGGGTCCTCTCCACCCTCCCACAGCAATTCCTTCCCAATATCCCATCCATCCTGGCCCTCTGCCACTGCCAAGCCATTCCCTGTGTCCCATCATTCCATGTCTTTGTGAAAAATCCAT
Organism: Malurus cyaneus samueli; assembly: GCA_009741485.1. Classification (NCBI taxonomy): domain Eukaryota; kingdom Metazoa; phylum Chordata; class Aves; order Passeriformes; family Maluridae; genus Malurus; species Malurus cyaneus. The sequence continues at coordinate 564,231 of VKON01000271.1, read as the reverse complement.
CTCCAGGAGTGAGATGTTTATGTGGGTGTTTAACAGTTGAAATCTTACGAGTTGGAAGATGTTGCAGAATTATTGAGGTTGGAGGCAGCTTCTTGAAGAGGAGCTCATTTGGTCCTACCTCCAGTTACATCCTTGGTCTGCCTGGGAGTTTTTAAATCTCTAAGCCCTTTAAATCTCTCCAGAGGGTGACCTTTGTCCTCTGCCAAGGGACCCCATGGAGTCCTTGAGGAGCCTTTTCCCTGTTTCCTGTGCTGGAGTTTCACCTGCCTGGATCTGCTGCTTTTAGGAGCTCTTGTACCTCAGAGGAACAGCGAGAGTTCATGTCCCATGCTCAGAAAAGCAGGGAGGGTGGTGGGAGATTGATGTGCTGTGACACAAACTGATGATCCCAAAGGGGTGGGAATGGGCAGGAGAAATGTGCAGGAGAACCTCCCCTCTGGTGGGCTGCGGTCACCGTGGGACCAAGGGGGAAATAATCTGGGAAAAGAGTAGAGTGTGTCAGAAGAAATGGAGGTTGGAGGCTGTCTTCTCTAAATCCAGAGCCACAGCTGTGGGTGTGATTTTGGTGGGAAGATTGCTTGGATGTCTAGAATGGTTTTGGGATATGTTTGCATGGGTGAAAGGAATTACTTTGGTGGAGCAGAGAGCACACTTTGGAAGACTTTGAGTTTTTGAGGAAACTTTGGAGTCGCTTTCACTCTCTCAAGAGGAGCAGCCTGCTGGGGTTGGTTTTTTGAGAGGCTGAAGTTACCCTTGGAGGAAACAGAAAACTCTCAGAAATGCAGTAGGGCCTCTCTCAAAACCAGATGAGCTGTCCTGCTTTTCAGGCTGAAACTACCTGCCATGTGGGAGTGCTGCAGTTTCAGACACTTCCCAAGTGCCTTGGGCAATGCTCTCAGGCACAGGGTGGGACTTCTGGGGCTGTCCTGTGCCAGATCAGGAGCTGGACACTGTTGGTCCTCATGGGTCCCTTCCAGCTCAGGATATTGTGTGGTTCTGTGGTTCTGTTTGGAGATACAGTCAGAGATTGCTGTGGATGCCAGGTTTTTTCCATAAGATCTCCTGCTACCTCCCTGTTTCCTTGCCTTTGCCTGTGCTGTTGGCATGGGAGTGGGAATGAAAAAAATTAATGAAGGAAGAAGTGTCCATTTCTGTTAAGTGCATCCAGAAGGGCTCAGTCAAGAGCAGGCTGATTGGGACGGTTCATGTGTCAATCTCATCATCACTGTCCAAGACTCATTAGGGATCTTTGTGCTGTGGAGCAGCCTGACCCCGAGGCTGCCAAAGGGGGATGTGTCTCCCCAGACCCACAAACTCCCTCATATTCTTGACCTCTTTTGTGGCTCCATTCTGTGTTCCGTGGCATATTGCCACCGTGTTATGCAGCTAATGTGCCAAATGCATTTTCTAGCACTGCTCAGAAGATGCTCTTTAACCTTTGCCGTGCCCTTGTGTCACGGAACGCTGTGCTCTGCTTCTGGCCGCCTGCTTTTCCATCCCGCTTGTCTCCGCGCGTCGCTGCCAATGGGGGGATCTGAGCAAATGTGTTTTCTTGTCTGGACTCGTTAGTTTTTTGGACATCAGGAATCAGCACATGGGCTTCGTGTCCGGGGGGATTTCTGCTCCACGAGCAGGCACACAGGGGTTGGAGCCCTGGGCTTTCCTCTCGGGAGGGCCGCCCGGTCGGCGGGCACAGCAGCCTCCTCTACGTCACGCTGTCAGCTCTGATGACTTTAAACTCAGGCACATCACTTGCAGGGGAACGTGTCTCTGGAGCGCAGAACCAACCCAGGCTCTTCGCAGGCTTTAACTCATATGGGAGCGTTAAGGAGAAAAGAAATTAAATGTGGGTGGTTCCTACTGTGCTTTCAGAGGGCTGACTTTTAGATCATTAGGTTTGAGTCACAGATTCCCTGAGTGGTTTTGGTGGGAAGAGATCTTAAGGATCATCTCATTCCATGCCCTGCCCTGAGCAGGGACACCTTCCACTGTCCCAGGCTGCTCCCAGCCCCAATGTCCAGCCTGGCCTTGGACACTGCCAGGGATCCAGGGGCAGCCACAGCTGCTGTGGGAAATCTGTGCCATGCTCACAGGGAGGAATTTATTCCTAATATCTGATCTAGATCTACCCTCCTTCACCTTAAGCCACTGACCTTTGTTTCTTTTATCCGTTTAATTCTCCTTCTGATGGAGGCTGGGGAGGAGGGACTCTCAGCCTTCAGCCCAGGCAGTTCCAAGTATCTCCTTATCTGGCTAGTGGGTTCTCCATCCTGGGATGCAGAATGCTCAGATTGATGCTGTGGGGCTGGCCCTGGCTGCAGCTGTGGGTGTGATTTTGGTGGGTTTTCAATCCTGAGATGCAGAATTCTCAGATTGATGATGTGGGGCTGGCCCTGGCCACAGCTGTGGGTGTGATTTCGGTGCAGCAGCTGCTGGCAGCTCAGGGGACAGTGCATGGAGAGGGGAGGGGACCCAGCCCGTGTCAGGGATAGATGAGCACAGACCACAGCCTTGTGAAATTCCTGGGATCAGCTTTGTCCTGCTTAAGGGTTCCACACAAAATTTGCAAGACAGTCGCTTTTCCTCTTCCCCTAAAAAAAAAAAAAAGATGAGATAGCCTCTAAATAACTTCCTCAGTCGCTCTAAGTGCCTCAAACTGCCAAACTAATACCAAAAGCTGTTATAATAGTGCAGATAATGGCCTTGTTAGTTTTTATCTCTGGAACTTGGTCCCTATCAGGTGCTTCTCAGGCAGCTAAAAATAGCCAGGCTGCAGGATGGGTGAGCAGGGTATGGAGAGCCCTCTTTCTGGGAGGCAGGAGCGATGCCTTTAAAGTTCAGCTCTGAGATAAGCAGGTTTTTCAGCAAAGTGGATGGCCTGGAACAGCGCTGGTGCAGGATAAATCTGGTTCAGGGTCGCCGCAATGTTCCTGCCCTGCCCCTGTGGGTTAGTCCTGAGCAGGAGGCACCCAGTGATATCTCCAGAAAGGACGTTTTTGCATGTAACTATTAAATATAACCCGTGAAAAGAAACACATCTGCATTTATGTAACTCAGTAGTTTAAGCACGTGAGTCTTACCTTGCATAAATAAAATATGAGTATAATTGCATAGCGAAGTGCCTTTCAATATTTATATGTAGTCTGTGTTATTTCTGTGCGTATCCATAATTGGCTGCACTTAAAAACTGTAAAATATAAATAAATGTGGGATAGCATGGCTTGCATGAGTGACTGCTTGCCTTTAAATTCACCCTCATTACAGGGATTGGCAGGAGATGCTTATCCCCATCTCCAGAACCCTTCTGGTGTGTTTTGATTTGCTGTCATGAAATCAAAGGCTGTTTCAGAACAGCATAAATAAATATTTCTCACCTGTCTCCTGTTTTCCTTCTTACTGTTCTCTGTCCCTGTTTCCTCTGTCCTTTTTCATGTAAAGGTCTGTGTAAAGTCCTGATGGATGATCCAGAGCTCTCCCTGCTGCTGCACAGCTGTTCTGTGATTTTTAGCCTTTATCCAATCTAAGTTTAAATATTGTATTTAAATACTTTTCTTCCATAACCATTGCTTATTCTAACCTAAATGTCCAGTTAACCATTTTTTGGTTAAAAAGGTATGTGTGTGGTTGTTGTAGCCATTTCTGTGCTCAGCAATGGTCCATAGGATGGGGATGAACCCTGTCAGTGGTGGCTCTCAGCCTTCAAGAGGAACAACTTCATTCCTCATTTCCTTTGGTTTTCAAGATTTGGTTTTGTTACGTTGGACTGGAAAAGTACAGAATAAAAGATCTACACAGGTGCTTTCCTCCAATGCCCACATGTTTTTTGGAAAGTGTTTGGGTGTTTTGGCTGGTTGGCAGAGAGGCACCTAAGCACATCCTAAAAAATGAGTCCTTACATCAAGTGTAGAGATAAATTCAGTATTAGAAGCTGCAGCATGTTGTTATATGCTACTATACAGCTGTGTGTGCTTAGAAAATAATAAAACTAAATGGGAAAAATAAAATTCCCTCATCTTGACTTACTATGCTGCATTGACTTAATTTTACCTTTGTTCAGTGGGTGAAAACTGCAGGTGCTGGGGAGGAAGGGTGAGCTCAAGTGCTGCTGTAATTGATCTGTGAAGCAGCCCATTCCTTTGCTGCACAGGGAGTTCTGTGATGATTTTTGAAGTCACTGCCACTTTTTAGGATTTCTCCATTCTCTGCTCCATCCTACCAAACTAGTTTCTTGAGCGACATCTGATGTCTTGGCGTACCAGGGCCAAATTATTTCAAAGGCAGGTCCACATAGGCCTTTGCACCCTGATTTTGCTGTAAGCAGGAGGCAGAAGGAGGGTTTGGCTGCCAGGACATCCGTGGCACAGCAGGTTGGATAAGTGGAAAGGAGACATGGAAATAATTTGCCTGCAGTAGGGTGGGTGTGTGGGTCTGAAGTCCCACTCTGGCAGTATAACTGGGGTAAAAGTATCTTGGGGTTGGGATCTGAGTGATCCCAGCCTGAACATGCTGAGAGGCAGAGCTTTCTGGAGACTTATGGTTTTATTATTACTCACTTTAGATATTTTAAAATGACCCTTGTTTAGCATTATTATTTTATAATTAACTAAACCAGTGTGGGTGTCGGATGCAGTTCTTCTGGGAACTTGTTTCGGCTTCACATAAAATAAGCACCAAAAATGATTTGGTTGCCTGGGTAATGTAAACGTATCCTTAATGTAAAAATACTTCCTTAATATTTCTTGGTTTAGTTAGTATTACTTTGTTGCCATTCTGAAGGTTTTTTGTGTGTGTGTATTGGGGGTTTTGTTTCATTTTGGGTTCTCTTGTTAGGTTCTGGGTTTGTTTCTGCTTTGTTAGTATTTTTAAATTTTTTTTGTTTATTTGTTTTGTTGGGGCTTTGGTTTTTTTGTTGTTTATTGTGGGTTTTTGGGGGAATTTTGTTTGTTTTGGTTTTGTTTTGGTGGCTGTGTTTGGGGCTTTTGTTTTTAGGTTGTTTGCGGTTTTTTTTTTGGGGGGGTGTTGTTGGTTTTTTTGTTTCAGGTTTGTGTTGGGTTTTTGCTTGTTTTTGATCTTTTTTCTTTGTTTGTTTGGGGTTTTTTGTTTGTTCAGTCCATTTGTTTGGTTTGTTTTGCCCTTTTTGCCTACAAGACCCATTCTGTCTGCTGAAGCAGTACCAACATTTGGATGTTTCCTGCTGGAAATGCAGTGTTGGTGTGTTTGTCATGGGTGTGCATGAACACAAAGCCGAATGTGGCCCTAGCGCTGTCCCCTTTGTCCCCGTGCAGGTGCCCAAGGGCACGGACCAGAACTGGGCACAGAAGCTGTATGACCGCCACGCTGCCAGCCAGCACTTCCAGAAACCTCGCATGTCCAACACCTCCTTCATCGTGCTGCACTTCGCTGACAAGGTACGGAAACGGGAAACACAGCTGGGACAGAAAGCTCCGGAGGGAAAATCGGTTCATAGCTCCTGAGTGCTCCTTGGTGATGGTGGTGCCTGGCGGGTGGAGATCATGGTTTGATGATCTTGGCTTGGCAGTCGCGGTTTGGTAAGGGATCGTGGTTTAGTGATCATGGTTTGGTGATCGTGGTTTGATGATCACGGTTTGGCAAGTGATCACGGTTTGGTGATCATGGTTTGGCCATCATGGTTGGGTGATTGCAGTTTGGTGATTGAGGTTTGATGATCTTGGTTTGGTGATCATGGGTTGGTGATCACAGTTTGGTGAGTGATCGCGATTTGGTGATTGATTGCGGTTTGGCGAGTGATCGCGGTTTGGTGGTCGCGGTTTGGCAATTGTGGTTTGGCGACCATGTTTTGGCCATCGTGGTTTGGTGAGTGATCACAGTTTGGTGATCATGGTTTGGCGATCGTGTTTTGGCCATCACAGTTTGGCCATTGCGGTTTGGCAATTGCGGTTTGACTATCGCAGTTTGGTGATCGCGGTTTGGCAATTAAGATTTGGTGATCAGTTTGATGATCATGGTTTGGCCATCATGATTTGGTGATCGTGGTTTGGCGATCACGGTTTGATGATCTCGGTTTAATGATCGTGGGTTGGTGATTGCAGTTTGGTGAGCGATCATGATTTGGTGACTGATCACAGTTAGGTGATCACAGTTTGGTGACCGTGTTTTGGCCATTGTGGTTTGGTGAGTGATCGCAGTTTGGTGATCATGGTTTGGCGATCATGTTTTGGCCATCACAGTTTGGCCATTGCAGTTTGGCAATCGTGGTTTGACGATTGCAGTTTGGTGATTGTGGTTTGGCCATTGCGGTTTGGTGATTACGGTTTGGTGAATGATCACAGTTTTGTGATCATGGTTTGGCCATCGTGGTTGGGTGATTGCAGTTTGGCGATTGAGGTTTAATGATCGTGGTTTGGTGATCACGATTTGGCGACTGAGGTTTAGGGATTGTGGTTTGGTGATCATGGTTTGGCCATTGTGGTTTGGCGATGGCAGTTTGGTGGGTGATCACAGTTTGGTGATCATGGTTTAGTGATTACGGTTTGATGATGGAGGCTTAGTGATCATGTTTGGTGATCGCCGTTTAGTGATCACGGTTTGGTGTTCATGGTTTGGTGATCGCAGTTTGGTGATCGCAGTTTGGTGATTGTGGTTTGGTGATAATGGTTTGGTGATCGTGGTTTGATGATCAAGGTTTAGTGATTATGGTTTGGTGATCAAGGTTTAGTGATCGCGGTTTGGTGATTGCTGTTTGGTGATTGTGGCTTGTTGATCTTGGTTTGGTGCTCAAATCTAGATCATCCTGATGGCATCAGCATCCCAGCTTGTGGCTCTGAGCTGTGAATTGTCGTGGCTTCCTGAGGAAAGAAAAATCTTTTTCCCCCAAGCTGCGGTGAAATGGATTTCTGTAAGGGCAGCTTGGCAGAAAACGTGTTGGAAAAGGGAATTGTGTTTGAAGAGCAGGAGCTGTGAGTGTCAGCACAGTGTGGGGAGGGGGTGAGAGGTGATCCTGGGCAGACCCTGCCTTTCTCAGAGAGAAGACACCAAATCTGGCACTAATCTAAACCAAATCCCAGTGCTCTGGGGTCTTGCCCATGGGTTCCAGGTCCCTCGAAACTGTGGTGTGACAGATGTCACTCACAGCAAACAGGAATATCAAAAACTTGCAGTTACCCAAAACACACTTTTTTAGAAAAAAAAAAATTAGAGGACCAAGCCAGGGATGTGTCTGAGGAGTCAGACAACATCCAGGTTGTGGCTGGATGCCATGCAGGTGCTTCTCCTGACCAGGTTTACCCTGGGTGCCAGAGGCACTCTCCATGGCAAAGGATGCTACTCACCTTTCCTTAGCCAGGTGGTTTTGCACATGGGTCCTTCATAAACAATACTTGTTAGCAAGTTTTCCTTTTTCTTTTTTTCTCTTTTTTTTTAGTTTGGTGGTCACTTTTTTTAGCCAATTTCAAATGTAAAAAAAATAAAATTTCTTCTGTTCTCACTAATTTATTTTTAAATTTTTTTTAACTTCCTTTACATTCCAACCCTCTGCAGTTTCTAAAACCCAGGAGACCTACAAGAGGCTTAGCCAGGGCATATTTTGAGGTTTATTGATTAACGTACAGGGAACTGAGAAGTGAACAAAGGAGCGTGTAGAGTTACTGATGATCCTTGCATTTTTTACCCCTGGCTTCCATACAGGACAATTTAATGACTGAGAAATAATCTGCATTTACAGTAAGGGTTTTGCTTTCACTCAGACTCACATCTTTGGATAAAAAGGGACCTTTAAATTCCAGTTATTCCTTTCCCCTCTCAGGTTTTTCCAGTGAGCTCCTGACAGCAGGTGGGAGCACCTTGACCTTGTGTGTTTGGTCTTGACCCTCTGAGCTTCCTTTTTTCCTCCTGGCAGGTGGAATACCAGAGCGAGGGTTTTCTGGAGAAGAACAGGGACACGGTGTATGAGGAGCAGATCAACATCCTGAAAGCCAGCAAGGTAAAGGCATGAGCCTGGGCAGTGGCCAGGCTGGGGCTGGACTGTGCATTCTGTGCCCAACCACAACAAGGATGTGAGCTGCAGCTGCCTGCAGCCCCTGGCAGCAGCCAAAGAGCCAAATCAGTGGGGTGTGGAGCAGGGAAAACGGGGGGAAAGGATGTTCTCAGGGTTACAGTCACACCCACATGTGGATGTGTGTGGTTGTCTGCGTTCCTTCACCCTGGTGTTGGTGTCCTGTCAAGATGGTTCATAAAAATGCTGATTCTCTTTGTTTTTTGGTCATCAAAGGCCAAAATTAGGAACAGCTTGTTATTGGGCATTGTAAACATCACTTAACTCTTGCTTGGAACTTCCCACCCATCACCCAATCACCATCACCCACAGAATCACAGGATGATTTGGGTTGGAAGAGAATTTAGGGATCATCTCCCAGTCTAGCCCCTTGCCATGGGACACCTTCCACTAGACCAGGCTGGTCAAGAACGAGAGGATGTGGGGTTAAAAGCTTCTGTGACCAGTGCAGTTTGTGTATTGTGGGTAGCCTTGCTGGTCCTATCACCTTCCTGTGTGAAAATAGCTGTTCCCCTCAGCTGTAATCCATCACACTTGTCCCTGTGATTCCTAATTACTTTAATAATTACTGTGCAAAAACTAGTGTTAATAAAGAATGCTGGAAATGTAACACCAACTCTGAGACACTCCATCTGCTATGGAGCTGTTTTACACCGCTGCCACTGTGTCATTTTAACAAATTAACAGGTATTAATGATCACTCTTATGTCACATGTGTCTTAAAAGATTTTGTGCCATGTAGCTTCCCTCTCCTGAGTGTTGTACAAACAACTTGTCAACATCTCATTGCACCAAATGCCAGCAGGATTGACTGGCCTTGAATGCCAGGTCTCCTTGTAAAGCATTTTTTTTGCTCATGGTGTTTAAAATCTCTTGTGGGCTGTGGATGTGGTGGGATGTGGGAACGGTTGTGGGGCTCTGAAGGTTTTGGAATGGGTCATGCCTGCAGTAAATGAGCATTTAGCAGTGGGCTCCAAGTGGGAGATTTTACAGTTTTATGTATAAATTGAGCAGATTTTATGCTGACTTCCAGTACCATAGTCTTGTTCTCTGTGAACATTCGGGTAGGTCAGGTTAAAAGTGTCAATGGCACAGACAGCTAAGAAATTACGAATCCTCATTGTTTTAAAAACCAGACCAAAAGTTCTTCCCTGCAGCCTTGAGCCTTTCATTGTTAATGAGCTGAAACTTTGAACAACCTCATCTCTTCCAGGGACAGCTTTTATTAAGGAGTTAGTGTGAAAATCCATCCCTGCAGAGTCCCATTTCACCATCTAGCAGCCCAAATCCAGGCTGTATGACTCTGGGGCACCACAGTTCCACCAAACCTGATGTGTGGTTTAAAGGAAGGCGTACATCTTCTTTCCTCCAAACCATTTCAAAACTTCCCACAGCATAAGCCAGTATGTTAAGTTGGGTTTGAGGTTTTTTTTTTGAATTACAGGTTTTGAACCCTGCCTGCATGTTGCAAGCAAATGTGTCTTGTATTCTGAGTCCTTTTTTTGACACCCTCCCTTGGGTTTGCTGCTGGCTGTGACCTTCTAAATGCCATCCTAAATAAGGAGTGGGATGAGGGCAGATGGAGGAAGCATTATTTTTAGGAGCATTTTAAGCAGGAGTTTGGAGTTCCTGACAAAGTTAGAAGAGATGAGAATGGGAATTTTTTTAACTCTTGTCAGGGGCTTGGCCTGTTTCACAGCAAGGAATTCATGTGAAGATGGCAAGGTGAGCAATTTTCTCATCCATGGGAGTAGTTATGAAACTAATAACTGTGAAGCTGGGCTTTAATAATGCCCAAATCAAGAGCTCTGCATGTTCAGGAAGCTTCCTAGGGTAAAAACTGGGCATGATTAGAGCTCATTAGAAATGCCAGGTAACCTCCAGGAATAATTGATGCTGTATGATTAATTATTTAGCCAGTGCTGAACTTGCTGTTGGCGTCAGTGCTGCAGAACTGGCAGTGTCTGATAAGGATTTCTGTTTGACTTCTTCCTGTTGGTGTGGAGGAGAGATCTAACTCACTGGAGTAGTGTATTTTAGGGTGCTGGGTACACTCAAAATCATTCCCTAAAAACAGAGATATAAAATAAAGGCACTCTAGTCACATATAGGGATCCCAATACCATATCAGAGCAGACTGGACTTCCGTTTAATAGCCAAAAATCTCAACAAACCCTGCTCTTTGCAACTGGTTTGTTTGACCTAAAGAAACATAAAAAAATAATGTGTGTGTTTTGGGACCAAAAATTTGAGTTTACCTGTCCTGTAAACTAAACTAATGCACCTTGGGGTCAGGTGTTAGGACCTTGTGACTCCACAGCGGTGGCTCGCTCATGACACCAACATCTGCATTTCAGATCACTGAATCCCAGAATGATTTGGGTTGGAAGGGACCTTAGAGTTCATCCAGTCCCTCCCCATGCCATGGGCGGGGACACCTTCCACTGTCCCAGTCTGCTCCCAGCTTTGTTCAGACTGGCCTTGGACACTTCAGACTGTTCCCTGGACACTTCCAAGGATCCAGGAGCAGCCACAGCTTCTTTGTCCCATCAAAAAACCCTCTCAAATGCACTTGGGTCTGAGAATGTTTGGGAGATAGTTTGATGAATTTCTGCCTTTAAACCATTCCATTAATGTCATGAGAGCAATGGCTTTTATCAGCCTGTGCTGATCCAGTGCTGCTCTGGAAAGAAGAGCAGCAAGAGCATCCTCACCTTCCTCCTGCACATCCTTCAACACCTGATGATCTGCTCTTGCTGCCCCTAACCCCTGTTTACCAGCATATGGTTATCCTGATTTTTTTGCCTTTCCCCTGCCATGTGCCCTCCAGGGCTATGAACGATTAAAACCAATTTTGTTTCGTTGTAAAAAGCAGCCTGGTCTTTCCAAACCAGAAGGAGCAGCAGTGGCAGTGCTGAGTCTGCTGCTCAAATGTGCAAATGTAACTGAAGCTCAGATTTGTGCTGCAGAGGGCTGTGTTGTGAGAGCTTGTCCTGTCCTCGGGATCATGCTGTCACACAGCATTCCCTGCACTCTCCTTTGCATTCCCACTAAAGCAAAACAGAGGGCAAGAGGGAACACTGAATTTAACACAGCAAGGACCTGAGCACCTCCCTGTCAGCAAGCGCATCGCTGACAAAGCACTCACACCAAGGCAGAGCTGCCTTCTAATTAGGATGCAATCACTGTCATCAACAGGATGGTGAAAGAGACTTTATAAAGCAGTTAATTAGTTCTGTAAGCTCTGGTCAGCTAAAACAGTTGAGAGCTGATGTTCTTTGAATTAAGGAAAATGATTTGAATGCTGATGGAAAGCATACGGGCATGCTGTGAAGGTATTACATTCCAGTTCTCTGTAATTACAAATAATGCACCAATGGTTCTGACTGCCAGCTGGGGAGGAGGGATCTGTCCTTGCTTACACTCCAGAACTGTGGAGTGGTTCCTGCTAGAGATGATCCCAGTTTCACCAGGTTTGCATTATGCGGGCTGAGAGCTCAGCTCAGATCCTTCTCCAGCACTCGTTCAGGGGCAAGCGCTGCTGGTACAGATAGCAAGTGGATGGAGGGGTCAGTGGTGCTCTCAACTGTGTTGAGAACATATTTTGAAAACCAAAATTACATCCAGGGGATGTAAAACACAGAGCCTGTGTTGGATGTCTTCATCAATACACGTGCCAGTCTATGTGTCCCATATTTGCAGAAGTCAGAACATCCCAACTGGCGATGTGTCATCCACCACAACAGTCAGGATGTCTTTTTTAGGGACACAGGCTCAGGTGGAGAAGGTGGGAGTCTCTGTTTTGGTAGGAATCAAGTGAGCTGCACAGGTAGCAGTGAAAGCTGAGAGGATGAAGCAGATCCTTGGCAGGTGCTGTTGTGGAGCCTGCAAGCAGTTTGCTCACGTAGTGCAAACCATCTCCTTCCCATGGTGGTGTCGAGGCTGCTGCACCAACAACCTGTGAGAACAGCCTGCAGGACAGGGCTGGGAGTGTTCCTGTTGGGAGTGTTCCTGTTGGGAGTGTTCCTGTTGGGAATGTTCCTGTTGGGAGTGTTTCTGTCTCAGCCCAGGGATGTGGCAGAGAGCCAGGCAGCCCCTCATGGCACAGTCCTGTCTATGTCCACAAAGTGGTAAATCCCAGCATCCTTCCTGGGCTCTTAATGGAAGTACAACCATTAATACAGGCTTTTGGAGGAGCCTGAGGTGGGGACCAGAGCGCTGTGCACCTTCCACTGCCTTGTGCTGCTGGCTTTGGGGTGGAGGTGTGACACAGACGTTCTGTGAATGTGGGGAGTGTGATTCTGTCCCTCAGGTGCTCCAGTGGCCGTGCTGCTGGGAGGCATCGTGGATGCTTGGGCAGTGTCAGGGGGCTGGAACCCTGCTCAGCCAGTGACACGTGAAATCCCACCTGCTGACAGAGGGGTTTTTCACTTTTAAGGATTTCCCCTTTGAATGTGAATGCAGCTGTGGCAGTAGCCACTGTAGATGCATAGATACATTCAAGGTGTGAAAATTTAACAGCCTTCTAACCAGACCAGATTTATGGTGGCTTACTAAATATTCAGGTTCCCCAGCCTAATGTAAATTTGAATATTCTGCTCCCTAAATAATGATAATAAAAACGGTATTAACTGCATTTGCTAGCTCACCTGTTCACCTGTTTATGAAGTGGAAATGTTGCTGCTGGCTTGGCAGAAATCCCAAACTTACAGATTTGATGAGCTACATGTGGTGCTTCCAGGGTTGTGGGATGGCAGTTCTGCTGCCACCTTGCTCATTCACCTGAAAGGTGGGTAATTAGTGAGGAGGTGCTGGTATTCCTAAATTTTTTGGAAAAGCAGGGGTGCCTCTGGGGCTGTGGTGGGAGCACTGCTGCCTGTCCTCGCAGGAGATCCTGTTCCTGGGGTCTGTGCTGGGCAGGCAGCATCCTTGCTAGGTCAGGGCTGGATGAGCACCCCGAAACAAAGCCTTGGGAGAAGGAGTCACCTCATGCTCAGCAGGGTCTGTGCCTTGGCAAGACTTCAGCAGTCCAGACTTTTTTTTTTTTTTTTTGCTGGTTCAAGTTGATATATGCATTTCAAGGTTTTGTGAACTGCAACACAGAATGGTCAATGGTCCTGCTGACGTGGTTTATGCAGACAACTCTTTTTTTCTTTCTTTCTTACCTTTTTTGCTTTTCCAGGTTTAGGATGGGTAAGAAATGACCTAAGCAATGGGGGTTGGATGTGTGCATTCTGCAGTGAGCAGGGCTGGAAGTGCTCAAGTGTTGCCTTTCATTCCAGTATCAGATGGTGGCAGATTTATTCCAAGAAGAGAAGGATGCTGGGGCCGCTGCTGCCGTGGGAAAGGGCATACCCAGGATCAGCGTCCGCTCTGCCAGGCCAGCCTTCAAAGCTGCCAACAAGGAGCACAGGAAAACAGTGGGACACCAGGTAATGTGTGATTTCAGTGAGTCAGTCAATGACAGAGAAATCAGTTAAGATCTTGAAGCAGAGGCAAACAAAAAGCCGCTGGGGACGGAAAGAGACTTTCTCACAGTCTGTGTTAGACTGTTGCATTTTGGCTGACTTCTAACAGCGTATCTGGAAGAGCAGTAGTCCTGACTGGAAAAAGTTGAGACATGGTCTGGGGAGAGTAGAGGCTCCTCTGGGATTCACTGGACTGTGTTCCAATATACTGTGGAGCTGATAAATTACAGCAGCTTCAGAAAAGGAGCATTTTTCCCTGTGTAGGAGTCAAAAGGTGCAACAGGGGCATGGAGAGGTTGTACTGTCTCCATCCTTGGAGATGTTTCAAAGACCCCTGGCCAGAGTCCCGAGCTTTATTGCCCATGAACCTCTTTGAGCTGGAAGCCCTCAATTCTCCCTGTCTTCTCTGAGCTCCCCCTGCCTGTGGGAGGTTGATGGGGAGGTTCTGTGCCACACCCACAGGTGGCTTGTGTCACCTGTGTCACTGTGTCCACGATCCCTAACACAAGCAGAAGTCGTGATAGTTAATTAGCTGAATCTCAGAGTGCAAAAGAAACAGGGACAAGTAGTTTTTGGTTTCAATCAAAATCAAAAGCACATTTATTGAGTGCTAACAACACAATTTATGTGATAGAAGAGGGTGAGAGAGAGAGAAAAAGAGAGAGAGTTGGCTTATAGCTACCAACGGCACAGACGAAATCCTCGTGGTCCGGATCCACTAGATTCGTCTTCATCCATGGGGAGATCTCATAGGGGTCTTTTCAGAAAGTCTCTTTATAGTGTTTTCAAAAGTGAAGGGCAGCTGGCCAAGAGGTGCAAAAGAGAGGTAAAGCTGGCCGGGAAGTGGGGAAATAAGACCCATTGTTTTGTCAGGTGTACAGTACAAACCATCCTGTGCAGGCCTCTCCACCTTGGCACCAAAGATGATGCAGTCTACCATGGTCTACACCTTGTTTTCTCAGTAGTTTGGGCACCTGCACTTGGCAGACATCCCACCTCGATCTGGCCCAGACTTTTTTGTGCAGAAGTCCTTTTTCCCCTTTTGGGATTTTTGGGTGTCCAGTCTGTGTCCTCATCGGTGATTGGGATTTCCGTACCGTCTCTTACAACCTGCCAGCTGGGGCTGTGGGGTTACAGCACCTTCATCCCTCCTCAAAACAAATGGTTTTGTCTTTCAGTTCCGCAACTCTCTGCACCTGCTGATGGAGACCCTGAACGCCACCACCCCGCACTACGTGCGCTGCATCAAACCCAACGACGAGAAGCTGCCCTTCAAGTGAGTGGGACTGCAGACGAGCAAACATGTTCAGCTTTATGGCAATAGGGCGTGCTTTGGGCTCTTCCCCCTGCTGAAGAGCTTGCCCCCTCCTTTTAAATTGGTTCCTGTAGCAGGAAGGTCTGTATGGGCTGCTGACTCACCTTTTTGGATTTCAGTGTATGGGGTTTGTGCTTCTGGAATGAAGACTAATTGAGGCTCTAATAAATCATAGATATGCTGTGCTAATAGTGAGCATCCTTGCTTTGCAGTGATAGGGTCTTTGTGCAATTTTCATCTTAGACTTGCTTTGATTTGAATAATTATAGTTCCAAACAGTGAAAAGAGAAAGAATTGAAAAAGCAGAGATAAGTAGTGGGCTTGTGAAATGAAGCAGGATGTATTGGTGCTTCCAAAATAAATGCAGAAAAAGTGAAGACGTGACTTGTATCAGCTTCAGGCAGATTTTGAGATGAGTGAGCAGCTGAAGCAGAAGGCCAGTCCTGATCTTCCTCTGTAGTTCAGAGACACATCTGAGGCAGCAAACATTGTGAACAGGTCATTGTTAGCCTGGTTTGACCACTTGCTTCTGGATTTGTATCCGGTTTTCTTCCCTACAACTGCAGGAGAACTTGGACGTTAGCATGCAGGGACCTTACAGATGTGATATCCTTGAAAGGCATGAACTGAAGGTGACATTTAAGGCAGAAAGTTATAAATGTAACCCATCAGCAGGGATGTAACCCATCTCCCTGCAGCTGATCCGATGCAGGCTGAGTGCTCCCAGTGAGCACAGTGCAGCTCAGGAGTGCAGAGACAGCTCCAACAGTGTCTTGAAAGGAGTGGAAGCATTTCTGAACACGCTCACCCTTGGTCATGGTGGGCTGGTGGAGGTGTATCCCCCAGGAGGCTTCCTGGCTTGACTCATCTCCCCCTGCAAACAGCAAAGTGAAGGGTGTTAATCATTTCAAGGCATTCAGAAACTGGTTTATATTTATCAGCTTGCTCAGATAACTCGTTAACAGCTCTGGAGAAGGCTGTTTTGTGTTGGGATGGCAGTTCTGTGCTCCGTTGATCTGTTTCACACACCATCCTGTAGGTTCTGAAGATGCTCAGGGCCTCGGTCTCCTGTTGCCTTTTGCAGGGGCGTTTAACTTCATTTAAATGAAGTTCAGGATTACACCTTGTCATTGACCATTTTGTTTTGATGAAGCACAAAATTGTTCTCTGACTTGCTGTAGCTCTGTGTGGTGAAGTGGCTTCAGCTTTCCAGGTGATTGTCCAAGGCCCCATGTCCCTGCTCTCTCTCCTTTCGGCCCACCCATCTTCACTGCCTTTTAGCTTTCCAATTCTATCCTTCATGTGATGCTCAGGATACAGTTAATACAATTCTATGAATGTGCAAGCTCCTGGTTGTCCGGGGACAGTAATGGAATTAAATCAGTTGTATCTCTAGGATATTATGGGTAGCAGGTACCAGAAGGGTGGTTGTGCCAGTGTCTGCTTGCAGTCCAAGTGATGGCTTGGTGTAATGGGATGCTCCTTGTCTGCTGAATCTCAGAGTTGTCCAAGCCCAGGATTTTGGGAACAAAGGACAAACCAGAATAGTCACGAGAGTGGTTCTGGAGGAGGCTGCTTTGGGTTGTGGTGATGGGGTTGCCTCCCCTTTCACAGGGGATTCAGGTGTCTCCTACAGGTGGGACTCTGCCCTCACCCTTCGTGGATTGCTTAATTGGCATTGTGACCTGGGGACCTTGGTCAAGATTGGTCTTTTTACCACCAGCTTGAGGAATGTTTATCCTTAGCTTGTCTCAAATAAAATCACAGAATCCCAGGAACAATGAGGCTGGAAAAGAGCTCCAGGATCATTCTGTTCAATCTGTGCCAAATCCCCACTTTGTCCCCAGCCCAGAGCACTCAGTGCCACCTCCAGGCCTTCCTTGGGCGCCTCCAGGGATGGGCACTCCAAACCTCCCTGGGCAGCCCCTGCCAAGGCCTGAGCACCTTTTCCGTGGAGAAATTCCTCCTCATGTCCCTCCTGCCCCTGCCCTG